>JBBPFJ010000693.1:0-59550 GCA_037975025.1 Excoecaria agallocha | reverse complement strand
AAGCTTTTGAGGTAAGTGAATACAATATCCCCTAATTTTCATTGATTTGGGTGTGATTTGTGATTATGTTTATTATGTATGTATATGATTAATGCATGAACAATTGAATTAATTGATATAGAAATGGTTAAAAGGATGAAAAATGATGTTTTGAATGATTTAAATAAGAAAATAAAAATTAAGTGGAAAACTTACTATGGCAGAATGGTATGCTAGGGAATATTCAATGATTTTGTGATATTTATGTTAATTAAATATGAAATTATGATAATGAGCATGAGAGTGAGTGATTTGAGTAATTAAATTATCATAATGATGAAAAAAATGGATACTATTGTAATAGGCCTGATGTAAGAAACATGCCAAATATTGATGAATGACAAATATATGTTAATGGTGTTTAACATAAGAAATAAAAGCAATAAAAAGCATGAAGAATGATATAATTAAAGTGCTAAATGACTTAAATAAAAGAAATTGAAAGTTTAAAGATAAATTGTAATTTTGCTAAGCATCGAGGAAAAAGGATAAATTGGTAATTTAACCGTTCTAGGAATTAAATGGTAGTTCCATAAAATTATACTGAATTAAAAATATAAGATATAAAATCAATGGCAATTTTGTGAATAAATGTGAACTAGAGGAATAAAATTGTAAAGCAATGAAGTTCAGTGACTAAATAGAAAATTTTCCTTGTATAAAAGTTTAAGTGTGAAAAAGAAAGAAACAATGGTAAATGTGAACGAAAAGTGTAAAAGTAAAGTAAAAATTAAGTTTAGAATAAAAATGACATATTTGAAAAGAAATGAAAAATTTAGTGGTAAACGACAATTTTCCCAAATATTGAATTTAATTAGTAGAAGTGATAAAGAAATAATAAAAAAATGGTGAAATGGTAATTTAGTGCACAAACAGTTTAAAAATGAACTTTTATGGATTGAAGGATTAAAATGAAATTTTACATGAAAAATTAAAATAAGGACCAAACGAAAATTTGTATGCCAATAAATGAGTGTGAAGTGCAAATAAGTAAATCAGTGGTAATTTTGTAATTAATGTGCAAAAAGGATAATTTCTCAATCAAATGAAAAATTGAGGACTAAACTGAAAAATACACCAAAATAATGGTATCAATTAACATGGAATTTATATAAATATGTTTGAAAACGAAATTGTTGAATTATGATGAATAATTCATAAATGGATGAAAATAATGAATTATAATAAAATAATTCATAATATGTGTAAAAGTGACAGAAAAGTCAATTGGTAAGTGAATGAAAATATAAAAGTAAGTAAAAGTGTTAAAAAAGTGAAAGTGAATTTAAGAAAAGTAAATTACTCATGAAAGAGGTGAGAAGGATAAACATGCCAAGTGATTAATGTATTAAAATTGTAAAAGTAAGTGAAAAGTCAGATGTGTAAAATGATAAAAGTAAAATGATAAAAGAACTGAATGAATAGTATACCGAATTGAAATGAAAGCATTGTATGAACAATGTACTGACATGACAATAAAGTATTGTATGATTAGTGTACTAAAATGAAATGAAAAAGCAAATTGAAATGTCAAAAATATAAAAATGCAACTAAAATGAGCAAGAATGTTGCCCTTAGTAGTGGTCTGGCGATTTAATCTAGCTTAAGATATAATTGGCTAGCCATAGGGACACTTATACCATGGTGCAAGTTATGGTGACTTGTTTTGCTTTGGCGGGATCGTAATGATCATCCATATTATATGTTCTGACTATTTTACTATATTATGATCTGATATGAGGTGGATTGGTTTTTCGAAATCATCCCTTATTACATTGTACTGTTGTGGGCCTGTGGGACCCACGTCCCGTATATCGGATCTAAAGATTTCTATAGATTATGGTGTGCATATTTAACCTTCTCCGCATAAGATCTACCTTTACGACTGTTCAAGACACCGTCAAACTTTTCTCTTACCAAACCCTGCTTCAAATAATTAGCCACCACATTCTTTTCACCAGTACAACTCTCATGCTCTTGAATACCTGCCTATGCAAATTTAGTCTCATTAAGATTACTTAGAGCATCAAATCTCATCCCTGTGACACTACGCCCTCTATCCTCTGATCTCGATCCCTGATTTTTATTCTCACAAAAAATCTTCCTTCCTCGTCTTTGCACAACCATCCAAGGCCCTAAGTTTGAACATTCTTACCTCCACCATCTTCACTACTCTATTTCCCACTTGCAATAACGCTATCCTATAGACCAAACCATTGTTAACATCAGTAGGAACCGCCTGGCACCCTTAAGGGCACTGGTCTTTTAGGTGTCCGTATTTTGCGCATAAGAAATATATATTTTATAAAGACCCTAATATTCAACTTGGATGGGTCGATCTTTTATTTGGATTTGTGAAACCAACAGTTTTGTAAGATCTAGCTCAATAGCAATATGAGCGAATTTGGCTCTTTTGCGATCCACCGTATTGTAATCTATCTTAACCATTTTTTCCAATGCTTTTGCCAATCTGTCGCATAACACGTTTATGATAGTAATGCAGTGGAAAACCTGAGAAACGAACCCACACCACTACAGACGTTAACACATCATTATTTGTAGAGAAATTCAAGTGTCAGGGTTGTGTCTTCAGATAGTGTCCCATAATCATCCATGGTCCGCCCACAAAAATATTTATGTAATCATCCGTCAAGTCAAAATGAATGAGAAAATAGTTATTACACCACTACAGACGTTAACACATCATTATTTGTAGAGAAATTCAAGTGTCAGGGTTGTGTCTTCAGATAGTGTCCCATAATCATCCATGGTCCGCCCACAAAAATATTTATGTAATCATCCGTCAAGTCAAAATGAATGAGAAAATAGTTATTATCCAGGTCCACTACCTTGTAATGCCTTTTCGGTGACCAAAGTGATTCCAACCTACTACATAACACCTTATACGTAATAGGTCAACCAAGAAGTTGGACAGCCACTGAGTTTTTCCATGATTTCGCTAACTGGCTTTCGAGACGTTCTCATGCTTCCAACTTAAGTAACCCCTCCTGCACTGAAATTGCAATCTCTTCATCATTACTACAATCCGAATCCCCCCCCCCCCCCCCCCGACGAATCCTCATGAATCTCTGACTCCTTGTCCATCTCCTCATCTAAATCATAGCTCAGCTTGTCATCATTGACCTGATTGAAGAGAAAATGGATGCTCTCACCATATTGTTTGGGCCTTGTGGAACAAAGCATCCTGAAAATACCTCACCACTCGTTCTTCACTAGACTGCACATTCCCCATTTGATTCTTCAGTTCCATGTGCATCTCAACATCCTCCTTACATTTTTTGCGAGATCAATCGTCCGGTGGAGACGGCGGGGGAATTTTTTCGACCGACGCTAAAGCCTCACACTCTGCTGGGGTTTCAGCCGCCATAATGCCTTTATTATACAACCTTCACTTAATTATTGGACTGTTTTTTTTTAAAGCTATTTAGGAATCGGAAAATGAGAGATCTCTCCAATTAATCAACAAAACTTTATTACTTTTTATCTCAATTTTTATCATTTTATTTTCGGGAGGAATTTAGCTATATTTCTACTTCAATGATCGGTCCAATCAATTTTACTTGCCATGATGTTCCAAATTTGTCAATATTAGTCACGGCCCCACTAAGGTTGGGTACCGACTTCTTGAATAGCCACGCTTACTTTGAACGGTGGGGGTTAATTTTCAATTTAATTTTTTTTTTCTCTCGCAATCTTGTAACATTGGATTAACAGCCTTGTTTAATTAACTTTATTAGATTTTTCTGTCCAAATCGGTGCTGATTACCAATGTTATTAAAACTAGATCAGATAAAGAATAGGAGATTAAAGAATTTATAGTTCAACCGGTTTGTTGGGATTTAACCAATTTTTTTAAAATAATATATATTTTTTAATTTTATATAAATATTAGAAAAGTATCACTATATAAAAATTAAAAATAATAAAAAAACATTTATTATCAAACATTAATAATAAAATAATATTTTCAACTAATTCAACATTTATAACAAAAATTTAAGATAAATATAGTAAAAAATTGTAAATATTCAAAAAAATTTATCAAATATAAATTATAATTTTTATTTTATTCATAAAAAATTCATCAAAATTGCTTAAATTTTAATTATTTTGTATTTATACTTATATTTTATTTTTTCTAGCAAAAAATAATATTGTATTGATATTCTGGACAAATTTTGATTTTTCTAGTTTCAAACCGGTTTATTATGATTTCATCTGATTTTTTCTGATTTCAATTCGATTTTCAACTGGTTCAAAACAGGTTCTCCCAATTTCTAATCATTAAACCGACCGAATCAGCTAACGGTTCGTGATTAAACCGGTCCGACTGGCTGATCCGGTTTTCATAACATCTGATTACTCATTGTCCCCCTTCCATATATAACATAACCTAACATGAAATGACAATAATAAACTAAAAAGTTAAGAACATGAATCAAATAAATCCGAAAGATATAATATAATTGCCAACCAAGACAAAAGCAAATACAAAACGACATAAACTTTTCATCCTAACCACGTACTAAATGGATGTCGCACAAAACAAAAGATGAGGCATAACCGACATCACATCACAAACACAAGAACTAGCTTCTTCCAAATCAAATATAGAAGCGCTTAGTGGAACTTCTCCGACAAACCCCTTTATTCTGAGGCACATTATATTACATAGCACCTTCTGCATCTCATCTCCATCAATACTTAATACTGCGATCATAAAATATCATAATCAAGAAGTAGACAAGTAATTAATTTTAAAAATGTTGAAGAGAAGTTCATATTGTAATTTTAAGAAAATTTATAAAATCAACAACATTTAGAATATGTACCTGTCGCAGTTGGTGTTGGGGTCGATCTTGTAAGGAAGATTAACATTGCACTTGGCAGGAAGTCCGGCAGCCAGGCCGAGGTTAAATGAGGTGTAGGTAACTCCTCTAACGGCGGTGGTCAAGCACCGGCAGACGGCCTGGCGGTCAGGAGTGGTTTTGGCGGCGTTGTTAAGGGTCTGAATGCCAGTGCAGCACTGTCCTGGTACTTGACCACCATACTGCACATAATTTATGCAGGGAGTGAGTTTGCTGGCTACATCACCGCATGTTATTGCGGCTAAGGCCTTTGGTGCGCCCACTGCAGCCAGGACCAGGCTCACAATCATCAACCTAACCAAGTTAAACATTGCTGAACTTGCCATGCTGTTTCTCTATTAGCAGAGACTGAGTGAGTGTTAGCTATTGGGTAGTGGCACTCTGATTTGGTAGTATTCATTTATATAGAAATTAAGGGAAAATTATAGCATTTAAAAAAAAAAACTAGGAATGGGATTGGTAGTTGGGTGGTTTTAATGGCTATTGATTTTGCTATGGGAATGCTGCTACTTATTGTTCCAGAAAGCTCCCCAGATTTAGTAGTACTGTTACACGGGACCTACCAAGTGCCATAGCTTAGTTTTTTTCTATTGTTTTTTTGTATAAAAATATCAAGGAAAATGTTGATGATTTTTTCAGCTTCTGTTCAATCACGGAAAATAAAGGATTACGGATCGAGTATCAGAGTCGAACTCTGTATGACAAAATTTTTCAACCAAAAAAAGAAAAAAATAATTGTCTCTAAATTATATATTTGTATTTAAACTGTTTTTTAGATAAAAATATCTATTTGCAATTAGACTGTTTTTTATTTAAAAATATCCATAGCATTACCAAATTAAATTATATTTATATTTTTTTTGAAAAAATCAACATTAACAAATGTAATTTTACGTGACAAATAAATAAAATGTAAAGGTGAAAAATATTAGCATGTGGCAACAGTACCGGAAATGTGGCTGACACCTAGTATGAGATAAAAGAAAAGAAAAATGTCGAATTTATTTTTCAACTATAAGAAATATTATAAATTTCCTTTTAATTTTTTTTAAAGGCACAAATCATTACCGAAAACTTAGGTTGGAATTTATGTGAAATATATGTATCTTTTGGATGGTAGGACAATAGAAATGGAATTTGTTGAGTTGGATCAATTTTTTCTTCTAGGCTTTGACCCTGTGTTGTATTTTGTTTATCAACACTCTCTCTTTTATCGAACTCTTTTTCCTTTAATTTGCTACAATTAAGAGAAAGAGCTCAAGAATGTGGTTCAAAATGATTATACAGAAAATTAACAGCATAAATTACCTTATGACATGCTCATGTCATAAATTGCAGAGCTATTTTTTAAATTAAAAAAATTAAAAGCAAATATGTATTATTTCATAACATTTATGAGCATATTTGCTATTTATTCTTACTTTGACTAAATCTGAAGCCACAATATCTAGCGTACGTAATTTCAATACATATAGATGGCAATTTATTTTTAATTTAGTAGATACAATTTGTCTAGAACAAATTTGAACCAATAATTTTCTGTCTAGAGTCTGTCCTACTCCCAAAGAGACGGAACCACCACATCATCAGCATATATAAAAGTAAAAAGGAAGATTATCCTATCAATTAATATCGAGTTTCCCATTTTCGCAAGAAGTCTCAACATAGTTTGCTAACTTCATCGTCGGAGGTTCACTCCTGCAGGGGAAAACCCCAAGTCTTGCCTATTCTTTTGTAGGTACTTGGAGAAGAAAGTTTCACTCTCACAGGGATCATCGTGAAACATAAAAAATCTTCATTTGTAACAATAAATTCTACAAATTAATTAAAAGACTTCTTCACAATTTTTAAAGGCTCTGGATTTGCAATACTAAATTCTGCATGTTAAGAAAATTCTTGAAAAAATTGTACTGCCATACAATAGAAATATCATATATATAGTAGGGTTTGAAGCTAAGATTTCACACTATATATCGAAATTGGCTATACCATAAATAGTAGGCTGATGAAAGGAATATGAGTTAATTTCATCTATGGTAACTGAACTTACGTCTAATCATCTAAAAGTAATTGACTTATTTTTTATGATTTAAATGTCACTGAACTTATCATCTTTTTACAGAAAAGTTATCTTGACTGGTTTTCGGTGATAATTTTTACTGAAAAGTTAATGTTACACGTTACGTCATATGTCTGGACACACGTGGCATGATACATTAACAATCACGTCACCGGAAGAAGCCATATTATACGACACATCAACATGTCACGTCATATACTTGGATACACGTGGTTTCTTTCGGTGACGTGATTATTAATATGTCATGTCACGTGTGTCTAAGCGTATGGTATGACGTGTCACATCAGCATTTCGATAAATATTATCGTCGAAAACCGATCACTATGACTTTTCTGCAAAAATATGATAAGTTCAATGATATTTAAGTCACGAAAAATAAATCAGTTATTTTTGAATGATTAGGAATAAGTTCAATAATCATGGATGAAATTGACCCAAGAAATACTTATTGACTTCTTCGATGCTAATATAAACGTAAACCCAAGTTTATCCTTAATTAAATCAAATAGGAAATTTCTATCCTCATGTTTTTGAATTTTTAAAATTTTATACATCAGCTCTTTTGATAAAATGATTTTCATTAGATTTTTATATTTTAATATAAAGTAATACACATTTACTTATGAACAGTAGTTAACACGTTTTTTTCAATTGCAGTGAATAGCTCGTCATGTTGGCAAGATTTATTATCAATTGGGTCTTTAAATTTTTAAAATTTTTCATATTTAATTTTTAAACTTTTATATTTTTTCGCATTGCTTCTCTTTATAAAAAAAATTGATACTTCTTTTAACGGATATGTACGTTAGTTTCGTTAACGAGAGAGTGTATGTTACCTCATATGAAAATATAAAAAAGTAATTAAATTTTTTTTTATAAAAGGATCCGCTCTAAAAAAATTTGAAAAATAGGTTTTACTGATTAAATATGAGGTTGCAAATATATATATATATATATATATATAGAAGAGAGACAAATAAAAATATTGGTTGACACTATTTGATAAAAAATAGTTTTATGGTGTAGTAAGTAAAAAAGTTGACCAGGTCCACAATGAATTACTAACATTTACAAGAATATGATACTGGTTTTGCCAAATTTTCAAGTGTAGCACTAATAAATGGGGAGTAGCAGTGACCCATAATGGTGGTTGGATGTCTATAATTATAAATAAATGCTGTAATTAATAAATTGATAGATGGAAACAAAACAGGGGTCAGATCCAATATAGTCGCCTGGCAGTCCAAGGTCTGATGAACATTGAATTTGTGATCGTACTCACAATTGCAAAGTCAAGAATTTAGACATAATTTAGTACAAATATAAATTGGAACAGTATTAATTTGTCGTCCCATTCAAACTTTATGAACATAAATAGCTATACGAGTGAGTGGAAAATCTAACCAACCAAGGTGTAGCAAATAGAGATAAGTATGAATCCATTAATAATTTTATTAATTAATTCATTAATTTTTATTAATTATTATATTTATTTTGATTTTTAATCAATTTTTTCGAATTAATTTATTTATTAACTATTAAAAAATTTCAAAATATAAATTTAATAAATTATACAATTTATAATATTATTTTTAATAGTTAAAAATATTTTAAAAATAAAAAAAATATAAATTAAATATAATATCTATTAGAAATTAATTAAAATATATTTTCTTTAACTTAAAGGTATCGAAAAAAGAATTTTGCCTTTCTTTTATAAGTATTGGTAGGCAAAAATTTAAATTAATAAGAACAATAAATTTTAAATATCAAATAATTATATAAAAAAAATATTAAGATGGAGGGACTTGAAACTAATTAAATAAACAAAACAGCTTTTAGTTCAGCATGTGACATTGAAGTTTTATACACATTACGAGAATATAGGTTCAAACACTAATTCAAACTTATAAACATATTAATCAAATAAAGAAAATATGCTTTTTTTTTTTTTGCAAAATTTTAGACTTATTAAATAAGACTGTTGAACTATAAATCACTTGATTTGATTATCTGGAAAAGTTAAAATCTAGGATTTCTTTATTCAACAAAATGCAGAATAGAAATTTATGTTATTTATTACCGGCAACTACCAAGTCTCATGAAATCTTTCCTCGTCTTTATCTGTTGTTTACTATACCTTTCTGTGTTTAATCTGAGAATGGAAATTGATTGCTAAACTTAAATTAGTAAGAGATTTGAAGAAAAATTTTAGAGAGAATTTTAAGAGTGCAATATCTGTAACTCTTAAAATATTGGCTATTTATAAGGTAAAGGAGAGAGAATAGAATCAAACAATACTGTAATTTAACTATTCATAATCTGTTGAGTATATCAGTATAATTGTTAGAGAAAAATCTGTTATACCGATAATATTAGTAGAGAGGTTTGTAGGCCTGATTAGAACTGCAATACGTATTTGATAAGACTTATCTTACGTGATCAGCTAGTTTGATGAGATGGATTTTGGATTTTAAATTGGTATGAACTTTAAATAATAATATTTACTATCAATCTTGATTTACTCGATAGAAAATGTCCAATTAGAATTTACAGTCAAAGAATGTTTGATCAGCATGAACCTAGTAAAGATGATGGAGAAAAGAACATATTCAAGGTGCTTATGAAATTAACAGCCTGAAATTTAAGTCCGTAAAAGTTTAAAAAGATAAATACAATGATACAAAATTACCCATTACAATGTATAAGATATTTACAGTGCTTGAGATTATAGCGGTATGGTCCAACACTAATACTGCGTCCGAAGTAGACAAAACAGGGTGGGGTGACAGATCGGCTGATTTGTCACCAAGCCCTCCCTTGGAGTCAACACTCAATGGTGGGCTTTCAAATGATCTTGGGCCGAGTTTTACAAAGTTCTGGGTCATAAAACTGGGCTATCTCAAATATGAAATATTTAATATTATATTATATCCCTTGCAAAATATTTGCAAAGACTGCTTCTATAAATAGGGATAGAATTATTTTAATTGAACTTTGTTATAAACTAATTAAAAGAAATAAAGAAATAGTAGAATAGAGAATTTTCTATTATTGATTGTCTATTAAATAACCACAATAGGGTATTTATAGGCACAAAATAAAAGAGGTAGATTTCTACTAGAATAAGGAGAATGATGAATTTGATAGTCATCCAAATATCTCATAATTATCATAACACTTCTCCTTGGATGACTATGCACTATGAATATGGCTCGTTAAAACTTTGCTAAGAAAAACCTAGTGGGATAAAAACTTAGCGAAGAAAAAAGAGTATAATATTCATATGTACTTCCCCTAAAAAATAAAATGAATCAGACTAAATCTTTTAATTGGTACATTCTAATATTGTGTACATGTTTATTGAAAATTGAACTTGGTAGGGCCTTTGTGAACAAATATGCTAGATTATCACTTGAACGAACTTTGCAAACGTCGATCTGTCCTTCTTTCATAAGTTCATGAGTATAAAAGAATTTTAGTGAGATGTGTTTTGTTCTATCTCCTTTGATATAGCCACCTTTGAGTTGTGAAATACATGCTGCATTATCCTCATACAATTTTGTTGGCTTTTTCTCCACTGGCAACCCACTTATTTCTTTAATATGTTGAGTCATGGTTCTCAACCATACACATTCACGACTTGCTTCATGGATGGCTAATATTTCTAAATGATTTGAGGAAGTAGCAGTGATTGTTTGCTTAACAGATCACCAAGAAATAGCAGTGTCACCATATGTGAAAACATAACCTATTTGTAACCGAGCTTTATGAGGATCTGATAGGTATCTAGCATCAGCATACTTTGTCAATTCTGAATTTACTCCTTTTGAAAAAAAAAATCCATGTCAGAAGTGCCACGAAGATAATGTAGAACATATTTTACACCATTCCAGTGCCTTCGAGTTGTTGCAGAACTAAATCTTGCTAGTAAATTAACTGCAAAAACTATATCTGGTCTAGTGCTATTTGCAAGATATAAAAGTACACCTATTGCACTAAGATATGGTACTTTAGGACCAAAAATCTCTTCGTTATCTTTTTGGGGGCAAAAAGGATATTTCTTGACATCAAGGGAGCGAACAACCATTAGAATGCTCAATGGATAAGACTTATCCATATAAAATTATTTCAAGATTTTCTCTATATAAGATGACTAATGTACAAGAATTTCTTTTGGCAAATATTCAATTTGAAACCCAAGATAAAATTTTGTTTTTCCAAGATCTTTCATTTCAAATTCCCTTTTCAAATATTCTACAGTAATAGAGATCTCTTCTAGAATCCCCACTATGTTTAAGTCATCAACATAAACTGCAACTATAGCAAATCCTAAATTTATCTTCTTGATAAAAATACATGGACAAATTAAATTATTCTCATACCCATTTTTCACTAGGTAATCACTTAGACGATTGTACCACATGCTTCCAGATTGCTTTAATCTATATAAAGATCTTTTGAGTTTAATCGAGTACATTTGTCGAGGTTTTGAATTATATGCTTGAAGCATCTTAAATCCTTTAGGAATTTTCATATATATGTCATTATCTAATGATCCATATAAATAAGTTGTCACCACATCCATTAGATGTATATCAAGCCCTTCAGAGGCAGTCAAACCAATCAAAAATTTAAACGTGATTGCATTCATGACTGGGGAATACGTTTCTTCATAATCTATACCAGGTCTTTGTAAGAAACCTTGTGCAACAAGTCGTGCTTTGTATCTCACAATTTCATTTAACTCATTTCTTTTACATACAAAGACCCATTTATATCCAACTGGTTTGACATCTTCTGGTGTCAGGACTACTGGTCCAAATACTTTTTGCTTAGCTAAAGAATCTAGCTCAGCCTAAATTGCCTCTTTCCATTTTGGCCAATCAAGTATTTGTCGACATTCTTCTACAGTTTTAGGCTCAGGCTCATCATCATTTTCTATTTCAAAAGCAATTGCATATGCAAATACATAATTTCATCTCTTTCTAACATATTTTCAATTTTGTGTGAGATCTCATAATTTGTCAGTACCGGAACCACTTCTAGGGTCACTTCTCTAGAAATATGTAGTTGTGTATTTGAGTTATTTCTGGCCTCTTCAGGAGGATCAATTGAATGATTTTTTATTTCTATCTTCTTTTGAGCAACAATATCTTTTGCACCAATAGGTCTACCACGCTTCTGGCGTGAACTAGACTCATTTGTTGTTATACCCCCAAGATGTCCTACGGGGACATCATTTGTTGTGCAGGGGCATTTGCAGCTGGAATGATTTGGTGACCTTTTGGGTGTCTGTAAAGATATCGGGTAGCTGATTTGCAGCATTCTATAAATGAATTATTCTTTGAACTTCAAGTTCACATTGATTTGTTCGTGTATCAAATTTGGACAAAGTTGGTGTGTTCCAACTGATTTCTTGAGCTTTTGGACCCTTTTCTTTATCTTTTCCTAATCGTGGGAAAACCAATTCATCAAATTAATAATCTAAAAATCTTGCTCTAAAAAGGTTACCAGTTAAAGATTCTAGATACCTAATGATAGAAGGAGAATCAAAACCAATATATATATATATACCAAGACGTCGTTGGGGACCCATTTTAGTTTGTTGAGGAGGGGCAATAGAAACATAAACAGCACAACAAAAAATTTTAAGATGAGATATATTAGGTTGTTAATCAAAAAGAAGTTACAAAGGTAAAAATTTTTGATATGTGGATGGTCTTATACGAACTAAAGATGCGGCATGAACAATTGCATGTCCCCAAGCAGATGTAGGAAGTTGTGACTTCATAAGCATAGGTCTAGCAATAAATTGTAATCGCTTAATAAAAGATTCAGCTAAACCATTTTGATTATGAACATGTGCAACAGAATGCTCGACACTAATCCCAATTGACATGCAAAAGTCATAAAATGCTTTTAAAGAAAACTCACATGCATTATCTAAACGAACTGTCTTGATAGGATGATTAGGAAATCTAGACCTTAACTTTATAATTTGAGCAAGAAGTTTAGCAAAAGCAATATTACGAATAGAAAGAAAACATACATGTGACCATCGAGTTGAGGCATCAATCAAAACCATGAAATATCGAAATGGTCCACAAGAGGGATGAATTGGGCCACAAATATCTCCATGTATCCTTTGAAAAAACAGGAGACTCCAAATGCAATTTGGATGGTGAAGGTCTTACAATCAATTTATCTTGTGCGCAAGAACTACAAGAAAAATCATTAGATAAAAGAATTTTCTGATCCTTTAATCTATGTCCATTTGTATTTTTGATAATACGTCGCATCATGGTTGAACCGGGATGACCAAGGCGATCATGCCAAAGTATGAACATTTTAGGGTCTGAGCACTTCTGGTGCATATAATTTGATTCAACCATTTTTATTTTCGTGAAATATAATCCTGTTGAGAAACTTGAAAGTTTCTCTAATATGAACTTTTGGTTCAATTTTGTGGATGTAATATATAGATATTCGACATTTTCATCATTTGTCGTTTCAATATGATATTCATTACAACGTATATCTTTAAAACTTAGTAGATTTCTTCGGGATCTACTTGAATACAACGCATCATCAATTAATAATTTTGTTTCATGTGGAAGCATAATTTGGACTCTTCCAGAGCCTTCAATTACATTTGCAGGACCAGAAATCGTATTAACATTAATTTCAGCTAATGTTAATTGTATAAAATATTTCTTGAGAACGAATAGATTATGAAAATTCCTTAAGTAGAATTAAAGGAACTTTTGATTCTCTAATAAACATATGAATTCTCAATAATTTATGTATTATAATCGATCTGGAATGGTCAAACCAGTCATGCCAAGTAATCAATTGTTAATTAGTAAACTTCAGGCTTACTATTTTTTATTATATCAATATTTATATCAATTGATAAACATCAAGTTTCTTAATATCAATATCAAACAATTAGTAAACGTCAGGTTTACTAATATTTGTGACACACAGTCAATAAACTATATGTTTATTAGTATTTGTATCAGTTTTCAAGTTTATTATAATCAATAAACTTTGAGTTTACTAATATTAGTATCGA
The DNA here is from genome assembly GCA_037975025.1 of Excoecaria agallocha. Lineage (NCBI taxonomy): Eukaryota > Viridiplantae > Streptophyta > Magnoliopsida > Malpighiales > Euphorbiaceae > Excoecaria > Excoecaria agallocha. Next base: position 45,464 of record JBBPFJ010000693.1, on the reverse strand, counting down.
TTAATCAACAAACTTCTGGTTTATTGATATTTGAATAATTAGTCAACTGCATGTTACTAATACTTGCATAACAATTAGTAAACTTTATGTTTACTAATATTGTGACAAATAATAAAATAAATATTTATTAGTATTTATATCAATTTTTTTTTTAAGTTTACTATAATCAATAAACTTCAGGTTTACTGATATTAGTATTAATTAATCAATAAACTTCATGTTTACTGATATTTATATAATTGATAAATAATAGGTTATTAATATTTGTTAGTAAACTTCAGGTTACTAAAATTTGTATTTATTAACAAACTTCGAGTTTACTAATATTTCTATCAAAATCAAATTATCTGAAAAAATATATTACTAATCTTATACAAAATAAATCTCAAGTATTTATCTTTCAGTCTCAAAATGATATTTATTTTAGCGAATATTTTTTGAAAATATATGTCTGCGGGACATATTTGAGAAATAATATATTTTCTAACAAATTGTATGCAAGTAATTGTATTATAACTCTTTAGGAGCCTTTAAATAATTGTATTACACATAACAACAATATACATATAACAAATTGAAAACCAAATATGGCTTTACATAAAATATATTCATCATATATAATATAATGATTAAAATATAATTAAGCAAGGATCAAATTGTAATTATGCAAAACAAATCACTAAAATAATGTTAATGTCCTTGGTAATAGAAAATGTTATTCTCAGTTCTTAATATTTTCGTATATTGAAGTTTTTAAAATTATTTATTATAGGGTAGAATTATCGTCCCTTAATTAATCTTATTAACTCATGAGAATTAAAATAATTCAAATATGGTCTTTTCTTTAATTAAAATAAAAAAAATTAAACCAACTTTATGTTTGTCTTCACCGAACCAAAAACAAAAGAAGAGAAAAATAATAATAAATAAATAAAAATCATCCACAAATTAGAGTCACGCAATAAATAAATTGAAAATAGTACTGGTAAATGTTTTAATTGATAATCAATCAAAGACTCTTTTTTGTTCAGAGAAAGTGTCAGTTTTTTTAAGTACAATTTTCACACCCAATTCGATCAAAACAAAAACCAAGATTGTTTTTTAGTTTTCCATGAAATAAGAGCATTCCCCAGGAAAACACAGTAACCAGTAAGGGATCGACGGTTGAAAGGACAAGCAGCCCAGTCAGCATCACAATAACCATGGATGAGAAATTCATTATCAGCTGGGAAAAAAAGACCTTTAGAAGGAGATGATTTAAGATAGCTAAAAATATTCAGAGCAACACTTCAGTGTTGTTCAGTGGGCTGTTGAACAAACTGGCTGAGTTGTTGAGTTGCATGAGAGACATCTGGTCGTGTAAACCCAAGATACAAGAGCTTACCTATCAACCTTTTAAATTGATTGAGTTGAGTAAAGAGAGGAGAATCAACATCATCAAATTTACAAGACTTGGATAATGGAGTAACTGCACATCTTGATCCTAAAAAACCAACATCAACAAGAATATCAAGAATATATTTGCGTTGATTAACATATATCCCTATTACAGACCTTACTAATTCGAGACCAAGGAAAAATTTGGCTGGACCAATATCCTTTATAATAAAAGCATCATGTAAAACATCCTTCATCCGCTGTAAATCTGCCTCAGTAGGACCAATAAGAAGAACATCATCCACATACATAATAAAAGCAACATATCCAGCAGACAAGGATTTAATAAACAAACAAGAATCATGATGGGATTGACTGAAACCAACACTCTGTAATTTCAAAGTAAACTAATGGTTTCATTATCGAGGTGCCTGTTTAAGTCCATATAAGGATCGTCTGAGCTTACAAACTTGATGAGGAGCTATTTGGAGATACCCTTTTAGAGGCAACATGTAAAGTTCTTCATCAATAAAACCATGAAGAAAAGCATTGTCAATGTTCAATTGATGCAGAGGCCATTTCTTAGCAGCAGCTACTACAAGTATGATGCGAACGGTGACCATTTTAGCCACAGGAGAAAAACTGTCCATGTAATCGTTGCCCTCAACTTGATTAAATCCCTTGGCCACTAAACGTGCCTTGTATCTCTGCACACTACCATCAGGATCGAATTTGAGTTTATAAACCCATTTGGAACCAATAGCTTTCTTTCCTTTTGGTAAGTCAACAATATCCCAAGTCTTGTTAGCTTCCAAAGCCTGCAATTCATCTTGCATAGCTCTTATCCAATTGGGATCATATTTCGCTTGATTAAAAGAACATGGCTCCTTAATACTTGACACATTTGCTAAAAAACACATATAACTTGGAGTGATGTTGGGGGAAATAAAAAAAGGAAAAGTGTTGGGGGTATATGGTGAAGTATTTTTGAATTATCTACCATGAACATTTATGGTCATGGACTGCACACTATTAAACATAAAATCATTCAACCAAGATGGTTTGTGTTTAAATCTTTGACTCTTCCTTGAAGGAACAACAGGAAGAGATGAAGCTGCTGGTACAATAGGAGATGAAGAAGAAGAAGAAGGAACAGAAGGTGAACTGGGAAGGGACTGAGTAGAGTTAATAGGGGATGACAAATAATGTTGGGGAAAAACATTTGTATCTAAAGACTCATCATTTGTTATAGGGACTGAAACTGGAGATGAACTCTCATGGGAAATAGTTTCGAAAGGAAATTCTGTCTCATAAAACACAACATCTCTATAAGTGAATATCCTGGTTGATTGAAGATCAAACAGTTTATAAACCTTTTGACCAGGCGAATAACCAATGAAGATCGACTTAAAAGCACGTGGATCAAACTTATCCTTTTGGGGAAAGGTATTAGATGCATAACATAAACATCCAAAAGTTTTCATGAAGGTGTAGTCAGGTTTTTTTTTTTAAACAAAACTTCATAAGGCGATTTCCATTCATGGACAGAAGAAGGTAGTCTATTTATGATATAAGTGGCAGTTAAAATAGCATCTCACCAAAAACGTTTTGGTAAAGAAGATTGAAACATAATGGCACTGGCAACTTGTAACAAATGTCTATGTTTTCTTTCAACAATACCATTTTGTTGAGGTGTGTAAACACAAGTTTTCTGGCGGATAATACCAAGATGAGAAAACAAACTTTGACAAGTTGAGCTGGTGAATTCAGTGCCATTGTCAGTTCTAACAAATTTAACTGACAGCTGGAAATGATTTTATATCATTTTCACAAAAGTTTGTATGGTGAGAATTGTTTGGCTTTTATTCTTTAACAGGTATGTCCACGTGCTTCTACTATGATCATCCACAATGGTCAAAATATAATAAGCTCCACTAAGAGATGGTTGTTTATATGGACCCCACAAATCTATGTGCAACAACTCAAAACAATTTTTGGAAACGATTTTGCTTATAGGAAAAGGAAATTGAGTTTGTTTTGATTCATGACAAACATCACAAGGTCATTGAATAACAGAAATATCCACATTATTCAATTGAGATTGTAACTATTTGGATACAATTGAAGAGGGATGGCCCAATCGTTGGTGCCATAAATCTGGAAAACTAGCTTAATTACAATGAGCTAGCTTATTTTGATATTTGGAAATATGACTAAGCACTTTACAAATGACATCCGGATCAAAAGATTTTTTGTCTAATATGTACAGCCCAGCTATGACCTTTCCAATCACTAGAATTTGTTCATTCACACGGTCCTGTAGAACACAAAAATCTTCAAGAAAAACGAACTTTATTTGTGTTGTATGGGTGAGTTTTTTAATTGACAAAAGATTAAATTTGAAGGAATGAATTTGTAAAGCAGAGGTCAAAACTATTCTATCATTAAGTTTAACATTCCCTATATGGCTTACGTATTTAATGCTGCCATCAGGTAAATGAACTGGCATGCAATTTTTAACAGGTTTAGGTTGTGTAATGAGGTATAATTGTTTACACATGTGATTTGTAGCTCCTGTGTCAATTATCCAGGAATCATGTGTAATATAATCAAGTGACTTTAATCCAAAATTCAGAGAGCTACCTGCAAAATCTTCAAAATGAGCAAAATTAATGGCATTCTCAACAACATTCTCTTGCTTCCCTTTGCCTCTTAAGAACTTCTCTATGCCTTGCTGAATCAAACTAGCCATGTCTTTTTTCCAACTAGCATCGACATTCCTTTGATAGTTAAGAGGTGACTCTACTACATTTGTAGCAAGCTTGCTACCTCCATCAAACCTTTTGTCCTTTGTTCCCTTGAACCAATCAGGATATCCGTGAATTTTAAAGCACGTGTCCTTTGTATGCCGTTTCATTTTACAAAATTCATAGTATAGATCATCTTTATTAATCTGTTTTTTTATTTCCCTTAGGTGAAACCTTCAATCCCTGATTCAACTGATATTTCATCATCATCGTACTTTCATTACCTTCCACAAAACTTACATTGACTTCCCTCTGTTTTTTAACCCGTAACACCATTGAGTATGCCTTGTTAACATTTGGTAATGAATCCAAAACAAGAATCTGATTTCTGACAGAATCATACACCTCATCCAATCCCATGAGAAATTGCATCAACTTATCATTTAAGTCTAGATCTGCTATCTTTTTTGAAGCTCTAAAACTGCACTTTGGAAGAGGAGCTAAACACCACACTTCATCCCAAAGTTGTTTCAGCTTAGTGAAATATTTTGTCACTAACATATTTTCTTATGAGATAGAACATATTTCCCTCTTGATCTGATACAAAAAAGGATCATTACATTCACCAAACCTCTCTTCCAATTCTTTCCAGATATCCTTTACAAAATCAGTGTATAGAAATGCTTCTACAATCTCCTTTGAAATAGAGTTCAGGTTCTATGACGTAACCATACAATCAATTCTACACCATTGGTCGTACTCCTCAGAATTTTCTTTTATTTTTTTGGCATCTGCCATCAATAAAACCTAACTTCATTTTTGCTCCCAATGCTATTTTCATCTAACGACTCCAAGATAAGTAGTTACTTCCATTGAGAGACGTAGTAACTAAAATCATCCCTGGATTATCTGAATTCAGCAAGTACACAACTTCTCCTCCACTGCTACGTCTTGCTTCTGTGCTATCATTAGGTTGAGTGCCTGAGCCTCCTGTAACTTTCGTCATCTTTACAAGAAACCCTAGATAAATATCTAGATACTATATGTAGAGTATCTATACACCCGCTCTGATACCATAAAAAAAAGCAAGAAAGAAAATACTTTTTTTATTACTCTATCTTTAATACAAGAACGATTTCCTATATATATATAGGAAAAGAGAGAGAGGTAACTACTTTACAACAAACTACCACATCAGCATACGAAGAAAAGAAATGAAAAACACGTGAAGCAAACATACACAACTAAAACAACTTGCTGTAACACACTAAAACAGCAAGCTGTTCTAGTGTATTTTGCTAGCTTGCTAAAACACACTAAAGCAGCAAGCTGTTTTAGTGTGGTTATTCTACAATATTCAAATCATAAAAGGTAGAGACTGATTGATTCTAATAGTTAGTGATTCAATTTGATAGCGCTGCTGATTTTGATAGAGGGAGGATTGCCTACCACAACCTCGGTACCTCGCACCTCCTCTACCATTGTAAGCACCACCAGTATTCTATTTTTGTGTCAAATTGATTAATGGTACAACAGCTTCACGACTAACCTCACGGGTTAATTGCCTCTCCTTGCTCAATAATAAACTATACAAATCATCATAATAAATAGGTTCAAGTCGTGCTGCAAAGGTCCTGAAAAAAGGATGATATGCATTACCCAGTCCATCTAAAGTGGACTCAACCAAATTATCTTCTCTAATCGGATACCCCAAAGCTAATAATTGATCATATAAAGACTTAGCATGTTGCAAAAACACAGGTATAGTTTCACCATTACCTTTATGTAAGCCATGCAACTAATGAAGCAATTCTTAGATCTGTATACATGATCTAGAAGCATAAGTGGAGTTTAATTTTATCCAGGCATCTTGTGCCATTTTCACACCAACAAGTTAAGGTAAAAGGCTCTCGAAAATTGAAAAAATTAGCCAACTGAGGAATAATTGATCCTGTCAATCCTACATATGGAAATCTAAATTCTTAGGACCATCAGCGAGGTACTTAGGTGGAGCAAGGTCACTGCCTTTTAGGTGACCAGCAAGGCCGCATCCATGAAGCATTGGCATCATTCGTGCCTTTCACATGAGAAAATTGGAGGAAAAAAATCTAGTTGGCAATTGATGAGCCAAGCTTAGAGTCAGAAAAACCATCGGGACATTCATGGTTGCTGCATTGGAGGTGAAAAATTCACCAGAGCTAAAAGATACAGTTGCAGCAGCGGGGAAGGAATCAGTGCCGACCATATTAAATTAGCTAAGATTTTAGAATATTTCGGTTGTTAAGCCCTATTAGCTCTAATACCACGTTATAAATGGTTTTCCCAATAATATTATTAATGTATAATGTGGCAATTTATAGCCATGTATAAAGAAAGTACATATATACCCTTATACAAAACATGTATTTATAAATATACATCAATAATATTTCAAAAATTATTTGTATAATCTCTCAATATTCTAATTCAAAACAAAACCAAAACAGTTATATTAGCTTTTAATTCCTATAAAGCAAAAGCTTTTTCTTCAAGTTGTATGCTTTTATGTAATGGTGACATTTGGTTGAAGAACAAAAGAATAATAGATCAGAGTTATATATTGAGGAGAAGAAGCAATGGTGGTGAGGGAAGGTAAGGATATACGAAATTAAAATGGCAATTAACAAAGGAACTTTTGCCAACGTAAAATTAGTTCAGAACACAGGACTGGCGAGAGTGTGGCCATAAAAGTGCTCAATTGCAACACTATCATCAAACACAATATGGTCAATTAAGTAAAATACACATTTTGATAAAAAAAAATGTTTATTTGAAGGAAAAAAACTGAGCTTTTTTTCTCCTCATCATTTTTGGAGAATTTTAAGGGTTAATTTTTTAGTTTAAGTAGTTGTAGCTGTTAATTTTCTATTAATCAAATACAAATTAAGTAGTCTAAAAAAGCTTAGATTTCTCATTGACTTTGCCATGACTTTTTTTCTTAATGGTGGTGGAGACGACAACAACTCATTTTTAATTTGGTCCCTTTAATTGAAGCTAGTTTTAACCTATTTCATGCATGGAATTGATCTTCAGCCATAATGGCTCTCTTTACTATAAAAGCAGAGTGGAGGGAAACTCTTCTCCTTTTAGATCCATAAGGAAACCTCATCATTTTCTTCTGTGTTTTTAGAGTTAATAAAACCCTTTTTTAGAGTTACTAGAACCAGTACCCCTTCTTCTTTTTTTTTCCTTTATTTTATTTTACTTTTTGTTATTTTTTGGTTGCAAAGTGCTTGTGTGACTGAGTATAAGCTAATGCTCCTACTAAAGGTGCTTCGATATAAATGGCAATCTGATCTTGGATTCGGGAACCTATTATGCTAATATGGCTCACCAATTACTGTGCCTATAAGAATGTTTAGATTATCCTTTTACACTAATTATGTGCACTATTTTAGTTCGTAAAAAATATAACATAACAGAGGAGATATGAACAAGTTGAAATAGAAAATTTTAATGATCTTTTATTGATTTCAAATAAGATTTAAATATACTTAGTGTTTATGAACTATTGTGCTAAATTTGCAATCGCACAGTTTATCGATTAGTATTTAAGATATCGTTTCTATGAGGAACGGGATTGATAATTGCACACTACTACTTGATATTAATTTTATTTACAATGTTCAATAATTGGATTGCAAAACTATCTAATAATGTTACACTAAGACTAAATATTAAATTTGCCTACTTTAATTATAGTCGAAGAAGACAATTAAACTTAATGATATGAGTTAATTAATATGAAACTTGATATTATTCTTTTGATTGAAATGAAATCTTTATAATGCAAGCCAAGTTGGATTTAAGTTCTAATTTACTCTCTCAATATGAAATATAATGCTTAAAATATGCAATTATGATTCTAACCCTTAACTCTCATTAATGAATTAGTTAATCATAAAAACATATTTTAAGAATAACAACTAACCTATAACAGTCATCCTAACATTCCGATCTCTCTAGTAATGTTATGATAATGAACTTCTAATAGTTTTTCATAAGAATATATCTCTCGAACTATACTCTTATTTATAATGATAATGCATAAAATGCTAATAGAAAATTCTGCAATTAAAGATCACTTGTATTAAGGAGAATAAACAAACATTAACATAATTGTTCAAGTTCCTAAAAATATCATTCAAATAGTTACAGAGAAGTAAAGAATAATTGAAAGATGAATAAAAAATGATCTCTTAATCCTTTACTCATAATAAATTTCTTCTTCTTCTTTGCTCTAGTCTTCTCTTCAAAAGATAGATTCCTTTATCTATATCTACAAAAATAATAAAATCTCTATCTATTTATATGTCTATATTATACAAAAATCATCCCTTTTATTTTCATCTTCATTGGTTATTTATAAACTCCTTGCAAAATATTGCATCTCTTCAAACACCCTTTTAGAGGTACACAATACTTGATGAAAAGTCACGTCCTTTTAAAGCTTTGTTTGAAATTTAATTACCAGTAACTTCCTCTATCGAGACTGCAACCACTATCATGCTTATGATAGAATACGTGTCCCATTAGTTTGCTTCTTTCTCCTTTTCTTCCTTCTCTTTTTTCCCTTCTTAGGTCATGTTCACAAAGGATGTTGTACCTGTGGTAGAACTTTGATTTCCTTGCTCCAATTACCTCATTTTCCTAGTTCTTTCTCCACTTACTCTTAAAATCAAAAAACATACAAAAACATAAAAGATACCAAATTCCAAATGAAAAATAACTAAAATTAAACACTCACACAACAATTAGAAATATAAAACACTAAATTAACATAAACTATACTACTCATATCAATTTCCCACACTTAAACATTTACTTATCCCTAAAAAAAACTTAAAATGAAAGAACTCTAGCACAAAACATAACACATCAACAAAAACATCAACATGGAGCTCATTATACTTGACAAATATTCAATGACAAATGAAACAACCTTTATCTCAAAATCCATTGGTCTATGTTAACAAATTCCAAGGTAATGTCATGAATATTCAAGCTTTAATAATCATGCAGGCTTAACCAAAAAATTATAAGAATATAAAGTACAAAGATATAAGTACCTTAAAAATCACATTTCTTACAACATGTACCAATTATGGCAAATGTCACATTGCAAAGAGTAACTCTCTCTCAATCAAATACTTTTCCTCACATCTCTCACATATTTAGTAGCTAGTGTTTCACTCCTAATCCCTAATATACAAATACATACCATAAGCTTGTAATGAGCAAAAAGCTCAATTGCTAGTACAAAGTCCATGCATAAAATCAAAAGGTCTTTTCAAGAGTTATAACTTGGCTGGTTAGGGTAGGAATACTTTTTGGTTAAGTAGCTTAAAATATGGAGAAGAAAATCAATTAGTACATCACATGAGACTTACAAGTTAACAAGTTATCATGATACATGATAATTCTAACTTGTTTTGCTCAAATCCCCTTATTCATATCCACAACTTTACTAGTTTTTATTTTATTCTTCAAATTTTCCTTTCTCTTTGTTTTTCTTTCTTTTCTTTTTATTTTTTTTATTTTGATTTTTTGATTTTGCTTTCTCTTGTTCTATTGGACTTATATGTAAAGGGATCAAAACTAGTATCATGCATACCACTAAAATTATTTTATCTCAAATGACATAACAACACTAACTTCCCATAAAAAGGGTGCCAAAAGAAAGGTTTAATATTCAAAAAGTGGTTTAAAGCTAATAATGTGCCTATCTAATAAGAAAAATAGCTAATGGCTCAAAATTAGCTACCTAAAGTCAAAAAGGTTAGTTTGTTTAAACAAATTAAAAATTGGCTATTTCCAATGCCCTTATCATTTTTCATGCATAATTTATACTAAATGTTGTCTTGAAATTTACTCACCATAAGTTCTTAAGTATATGATATGAAAAGGTACTCTCTCAAAATAATAAAATTATATTTTCAAAAAGTTCAAAAGCTTACAAGGTGAAAGTTCACAGCCACTCTAAGCAATTCTTCATTAACTCAATAAAAGATACATACATAAAGAAAAATAACTTAAAAAGAACCTATACCTAAGTATTTTACCTAATCATAACCCTTTATAGGTGCACACAATATACTAAAACAAGTAATCCAATAATATTGCCTAAGAATTTTATCAATTAGACCAAAAATTGCTAAAATACAATAAATTTTAGGCAAATATTTTCAAATATCATCAAGTAATAAAGCTCCAACAAGTATAACACAAACTAAATTTTGTACCTATACTAAACAAGAAAATAATACACCTAATTTTCCCACACTTAGAAGACACAATGTCCTTATTGTGTGAGAAAAATACAAGCTAAAAACATAACATATAAGCACAACAACAAAAACAAAATAGAAACAAAACATAAAAAGTAAAAATAAAATTTTAAATGAGTAAAAGAAGACTGCCCTCAAGAAGCGTCAGTTAGAGAATCAGGCGATGAAGGCATAAACTCAACATTCTACTTTCGAAAGAAATGTATTAACTTGCAACTTATACTCTCATATCTTCAATTCAAATCTAGCATTTGGGCCTCCATATACTTTAAGCGAACCATGGTGAAATTAGAGATAACAATACACAAGCTTGACAAAATCCTAGTAGCCACACCATAGATGAAAAAGCAATAGCAAAAAGAGAAAAATAAATCTAAATATTGTAAAAACAAAGAAAGAAATAAATAAATAAATAAAAAGAAATCGTTTATGAGGAAAGAGAAAAACTAGGAAATTTTAAAGTTTGAGAGAAGAAAATGAAAAGACAAACGAAAATTCAAACTTCAAAGAGAAATTAAAATAGTTATAATGTTTAAAACCCTTAAAATTTCAAAATCTGCCTGCTGTTGTGCTCGCAGCAGAAGCAAAATGAAAAATTGATGAGTAAGGGGTTGCTCTCGTGACAGAGAGTGAAACATGAAAAATCTTTTAAAGTTTCAACAAAATGTAAGGATGAAACTTTCCAAAAATGCAAACAAATCATATAGAACACACACAAACTATATGAGTAACAATAAAATTTGAGTAAAAATATAAAACTAAACAACATAAGTAAATAGAAATGGAAATAGAAAGATTATGTAAGTAGATTTCAAACCAAAAACATCAACCACATTAAGAGATGTTTATTGGACCATTTCTTCCCTTGGATTATCCTCTGTATTGCTTGGAAGACATCCTTAACTTCTTGAAGGCAAAGCATTTGCAATTTGCCCCAACTAAATTTCCAAATTATGAATAGAAGATGCGTGATTCTTGGATATTTGATCAATCTTTGAGTTAAGCCTCTTTTGATTTTCATCTTGAGAGTTTATCTTCAAGTTGATATCTTCAATAAATCTATCCATCTTCACTTTAAATGCTCCAAAACGGTATTGTGGTTGTTGAAATCACACGCTCCTTTATTTTGGTTATTTTCCTATGAAATATTTAGATGGTTACGCCAACCAGAGTTGTAGGTGTTAGAATAAGGGTTACCACATCCTTAGCCTTGAACGAAACTAATTTCTCCTTCCCACTAGCTATCCCCAAACCACAACCATCACTAATGTGACCTTGTTGACCATATATAGTATAGGTATTTGGAAATGTTCCTCCAAAGCTTAAGTTATCAATCTTATGAGTTAAGGCTACAACTTGTGCTTGCAAGGCAATAACTAAATCAATTGAATAAACTCCTTTAACAGGGGAAGAAGGCGATACCTTTGCTCTCTCCATCAATCACAAGCAATTGTTTATAGATATTTTCTCAAGCAATTCAAATGCAGTATCCATAGTCTTCCTCATAAGAGTCCACCTGCAGCAGCATCAATAGTTCTTCTAGTTGTAGGGTTCACACCATTATAAAAAGTTTTTCATAAGCAATTCCCTTAAAATATTGTGATGTGGACAACTTTGTTGTCATTCCTTAAATATCTCCCACGCTTCATATAAAGATTCATTATCATTTTGAACAAATGTAGTAATTTCCTTAATTATCTTTGCAGTTTTGGCTAAATGGAAATATTTGACGTATAGAGGATTAACTTTATGGGTCCCTTTCCTACTTTATTTGGGCAGAATTATATTTTGATTTGAGTGGATTATATGTTTAAATGGGTGGAAGCAATAGCAACACCAACTAATGACTCAAAAGTGGTAATCAAGTTCATGAAAAAATTATTTTTTAGATTTGGAGTGTGAAGGGCTTTTATAAGTGATAGAGATATGCATTTTATTAATTATTTTTTGCTTTATTATTGCATAAGTATGGAGTGTATCATAGAGTAGGTACCCCTTATCACCCATAGATAAGTGGTCAAGTAGAAGTATCTAATAGAGAATTGAAATGGATCCTTAAAAAGATAGTTTCAAATTCAAAGAAAGATTGGGCATATAAGTTATGTGAACACATGACATAAAGTGAATTAACACACATTAGATTTACAATTGAGGACCTAATCACCCTAAGTAAACCCTCAATATATTATGGAGTAGTTAATCATGCCAAGTGATCTCTCCATCCCATTAGAATTATCAAAATCCCCACCTTATATATCGGGTTTGAGAATTTTTACTGGGCTCTATTAGGAAAAAAATTATAAATATGCAAAAAAATAGGAACTAAATGGTAAAGAATGCATGAAAGATATCACATACGTGATTAAATAATAAATAAAGTGAAATTTATGATTAATAGATTAAGAAGGGGTAGAAATATAATTACGCAATAAATCGGGGCTAAAATTATAATTTGGCATTAAAAATGTAGCTAAAAGGGTTAAAATAGTCAAATAAATAAAGAAGGGCAAAATCATTAATGAAAAATTTTAGAGACCAAAATGTAATTTACCACTTTATTGATAGGCATAAGGATCAAAATATAAATTTTAAACTTGGAATAAAATAAAAGTCAAAGGAAGTAAAAAAGATCAAAATTGAGGTCAAACAAAATCAAATATGATAAATAGAAAGTTTAGGGATCTAATAGTAATTTTCTATTTAAGTAAGATTATGTGAGAATTAATAAGAAAAATATGTATAAAATGATTAAATAGTAAATTAAGACAACAAGAGAATAAAATTTAATTAAATTAGCTAAAAATAACACTAAAGGGTAAAATGTTAATTTATTCAAAGTAGTTTTATTAGATAAAATTTTGTATAGTTGTATCCATCATTAGATAATATCATTGCTTAACACGTGGATTGTTTGACTACGCGTAGGGACATGTATTTCAAGATTGATGAGAAAATGACGAATAACATGTATGTGGGGACCTTTATGGACATATGAATTTATATGTAAAATATTTTAGCTAATTAAAAATGATTATGTGAGATGTAATAAATACAAAACTTTAATTAACCTATGTTATGTATGCTAATGTGATTGCTAAAAGTGAACTTGATGTGATGAATGCTTAGTGATGAATTGGGATGAATATTAGAAGTGTTGTGTTTGTCATTGGATTTTATTTTTCTATTTTGCAGGTTTGGATAGCACAGTTTACAAGTCATTATACTGCCGTAATTTTTACCAAATGAATAATAACTTTGAGACACTAAAATGAATTTAAAAACCCAAGATTAAATCTAGCTAATAACCAACAATATGAAAGATTGGTCAAGTTGGTATTCATGTAACATCACTAATGATAACATGCAGCATATGGAATTATAAATAAAAGTAGGGTGTTACATAAAAGGACTCTCTCTTTTTTATTTATTTATTATAAATTGTAATCCATTTTTTTGTTTTAAATAAAAGTTAAATATCTCTATTAATGTTCAATTTAATATTTTAAAATGCATAATATAATTTTAGTTTTTGAAATTTGATATACCGGGCAGTATACTATATATACCATCGAATATATAAAAAAACAGAAGAGTATTTCGATTTTGAAATTCGATATACCAAGTATACCATTGAGTATACCAAAAAGCAAAACAATATTTTAATTCTAAAATTTAGTATACCAGGTATGCTATCCGATATACCAAAAAATAGAAAAAAATTTCAATTTTGATAAATTCATGAATTTGATACACAAAATAGTCTTGTTAGAAATGTCCTTTTTGCATTTGGTGTATAAGTCCAAGCTTGGTTTTCCATTTTAATATGCTTAAGTAATTAATAAGAAAATTGTCCAAAATATAGGTAATCATATAACAACATTAATTGTAACTTGTAAGCATAAAAGATTACAGATACTGCACCCAGTAGCATCTTCCTGAAATGTATTAATTTTATATAGACAATGACAACATTACACAAACTGTAGCATTTACTCTTAGAATAGAAACCACAAGTTCTTTGATTATTTAACAATACAGGAAATTGAAAATTCATTTAACAAAGATTTTTCATCCCTACATATCATGCGACAGTTTCCTCCTTTCTATAGCTTTATTCACCATATATATTTATGTTTGTATATGGCTTCATCTTTATATGTTTGTCCTCATATTCAAACGAGATGCTAGCTTCTAATCCAGAGATTTGTCACACTGCAACACAACAACCAAAGTCATATCCAATCACTACATGAAAATAGCAATTTAGCAATGAAAAATATCAATTTTTCTTTGCTAATCAAAAATAATGAGGAAAATTAACAACGGAACTGGTGGTTGCTAATTTGACCGTTGCTATTTCTTGATAGAGAAAAATTTATTCCGTTGCTAAATTATAATTTTCCTATGACACCCTCAGTTCACCCATATTTCCCTTATATTCTACATAGTTATAACCTTGTCCACCATCTACCATTTACACATATATATACTCAAATATATATGAATGTCAGTGCTTATAATGTTATTTGAGTTTACAATAAAAACTTCAGTCATTATCTGTCATACTAAACATGAATCGCTCAAACATACTAATTCTTCATGTATATGTGATGCTAGTCTTCTTTCCTCTCTTTTTTAATTATGTGTCCCTACACGCAGTCAAGAAACCACGCGTTAAGCAATACTGTTACCTAATGGTGGATACAACTACACAAAATTTCATTCAAAATAATTTACTTACATTGTTATTTTTATTTTATTTCCTCCTTCTGTTGTTTGATCTTTGATACTTTTATTCTCATCGGTTAGTTACCTTTATGCCCCTGTATATTTATTTACTTCCTCTCTAGTCCTTGTTCCCTAATAATTTAATTATTTTATTTATTTCACTCTATTTAACTCTATTTGAGATTGGGGTTTACTCCTTTCACAATGTTATAAATTTATCTCTATTGGACATACTACTTAAATAAATTTTCTGCAGTATCATTTTAAATTTTCCTTTTTGTTGACTGTATAGTCCTTTATTGTACCTAATTTCCTTGATTGCTCCTATCATTTTTCTCTTCTTTAACAATCTTATTGTGAAATTTAATTTCTCTTTTATTTTAGACCTTATATTTACTTTCTTTATTAAAATTTCAATTTCATCGTTATTTCCCTCAACTTTTTAACTAAATTACAATTCTTTCTATTTTATACTAAATTTGTTCAAATTTCTCTTTTCGTTCTATTTTAATTCGACCTTTCTTTTCTATTGATCATTTTACCCTTAAGTAATTTATTATATCTTTTATTTAAATTTTACTCTTTAATTTATAATTTAATTCCCAATATTCCTTTGGGTAAAGATAATTTACCAATTTGTCTTTTTCAATTTACCTTTTGACCAATTAAATCTATTTAATCTTTTATTACCTTAACTTGCTATATATTTATTATTTAAACGATAAATTACAATTTAGTTTCGAAACTTTTATTCCTTCTTTTTTAACTTAATTAAATCTCAATTTTGTTCATTCTTCCTTAATTACTTTTGTAACACCCTATACCCGGTCAGTCAAAGACTCGGATATAAGATGTCACACACGGGTTTAGATTTCTTTAATGCGGGTCAAAACAAACCACTATTTAAAAATCAGATCATTTATCAAATTACTATTCATTTTTCTATAAAAGTTTTGGCGGAATCTCCCCTTAAATTCATGAAAACCTCCTGAAAAGAAACAAGTATATTCTATCATCCAACCTCCATTCAAACCCCAATACACATAATCATTACCCTTCCTCCGATAATTCATGAGTTAAATTAACAGAATCAAACACATCCCACTTAACTACGATATTCTTACTTTAATTTACAATAATAACATTCATAGATATTTACATGATATTTAGGCCTCCAAAAATACAATGTACATGCCAAATATCTTAAAGATAAGAAAAAGAAATAAGTGGAGCATCCACCTCAAAAATCTTGTAACCCTTCTGATGTGACTCAAGTTGTGCTGTAAATCCACTTAACTACCTCCAAACCTACGCAAGAAAATAAAACCACGCGCTAAACATTTTGCTTAGTGGTGTTCAAACAATTCTATTTTTCCACTTGATAGAATATTAAATTAAAATATGCTTAAAATTTTACAAATCATTAGAACACAAAAGTTATCACTTATTTCAAAATATAAAAACAATAAATCTATCATAGATTATTTAAACTTATTTAACTCACAAACCTATCAAACATAAATATCTATTTTACTTTTAACAAATAGGACACAAATTCATTTACAGGGAATTTAGGCAATATAAAAGCAATAAATTCAACATATGAAATTCAAACTTATATAACTTACATAAATTATCAAATATGAATATTTTTATTTACTTTTAACAGAAAAGTCATAATTCCTTTGCAAGAGATTTAGACATATATAATTCACTTATAGATTAAAGTTTAATTAATATTATGGTCCAAAGAAGTAACTAATCAATTACTTTCAGTTAAAAGTCTCAATTAGTTTAAATAAACATTTAACATTTATGTTAAGTACTTGCCCCCAGTAAAATCCAACGGAATTGCACCGAGCTGGATAAACGGGATTTAAACATAGAATGGAATCCTCAAGGTATCGATGTCCGAGGTTACCCGGTATTCGCCCCCCTCAGGGTATCGACGTCCGGGGTTACTCGGTATCCACCCCCTTAAGGTCTTCATACAATCTATTTAATGATATACATTTATTATACATTTAAATGCCTACATTTATATATAAATATATTTATATACATACATATGTGGACCGAGCTCTCGGAGCCATTTAGCCCACGACTCCATTTAATAAAATCCACCGGAAGAGCTCTCGGAGCCATTCAATCCGATAATTGTATTACAACGCAGTACGGCTAACATCCCTAATTGGCATGCCAACCTTATCCTATTGCCCCAATTCCTATCTAGCTTTACTAAGGGCAAATATCATTAAATTCACATTCCGTTTTTCCATATCATCCAGTCTCACTTTATAGCTCTTACTTTTTATCATATTATATCATAATTATCCTCATTCACGTTCTTCTAAAGTTTAAAGATAAGTATATGTATACACACGTTCCACCGAGACATTTTGAAACAACCATAAAAACAATTACAGTAAATTTCAACAACTCACTAATTAAAGTCAATCAAATGTATCATAAAATGAAATACATTAAATCATATCTAAAACCGAATCATGATTTAAAAGAGTTAAATGCAATTTCATGAATATATTCCTTCAATTACTCATGACAAATAAATTATTTGTCAGTTCTGTTGTGATAATGTTCATAATGTAAGAAAGATGAAAGTTTGCAATTCAACCCATACTACTCAAATTAAGAAATCCGCACTACTTATTTAGCAACCCCTAATTAATTATTTAGAACATTTGATTTTTATGAAATTTATTCCCATCCCTCTTAAAATCATAACTTATACATTATAAGCTAAATAACAAATTTACGGATCAAACTCTTATGATTTAAGTAAATCGTTTTAGATTACCCATTTAATACTTATACATGTATTTATAACATCAATTCATACAAATCTTGCTCTATATACAGAAATTCATTACTTGCATAATATGCAATTCATCCTATATTTCATAACTCAATAGTTAATTCATAAAATATTTATGTATATATATAACCATGAGTATTGTGCGCGAATATATATATATATATATATATATATATATATATATATATATTCATTATTCTAACAAAATAATATATACTTTTCTAATGTCCATATTTCTTTTAGTCATGGTTTTACTTTAATTCATAAAACCTCTAAATCACTCATTTAACTTATTGATCATAATAACCTTTAATTATTTACTACTCTATTTCCGAACATAAACCATATTTTACCAACATTTTTTTTCTTCAAAAACTAAGAAGCATAATGATTGTACATCACCATTATAACCCAATTAAGACTATATTATAAATATTTTAAGTTTATACCTTGTTATACGAATTAAAATATATACCTATTAGCCTTTAGATTCATACTTAAACATATACATAATTCCTATTTAGCCTCAAATTTGATATTTAACCTCCAATTAATTATTTGTAACACTAATACTATCAAATAAAAATTCTCAATCAAACAATTTAAACTAACACACATACTAAATACTTAGGAAAAATAAATTTGCTTGAACACATACTTGCTTGATGATCTCTTCTCAAAATTCTAGCCTTTAGGACATTAATTCACCATCACTTTCCTTTCCTTTCTCTATTTTCTTCATCCACTCCATTTCTTCTTTCTACAAAAAATCACATTCCACAAGAAATTTTCAACAATTCATTTACCAATTCATGATCTATAGCAAATTCTAACAATTATTTGGCTAAAAATTTATCTAACCACCATGAATTTCATTTTTTTCCAATTAATAAAAACCCTAGATTTAAGATTACATTATCTCTACCTCACATTTATCACTATAAATCAATAATTAAGAGTAAGAAGAGGCTTACCCAACCAAAGAGAGAGAAAAAGCAACACAAGAAAATGATTGGGTAGAGGAGAAGCCAAACAGTGTTGCTGCCACGCAAAGAAGAAGAAAAAGGAAGAAGAAGAAGAAGAAGAAGAAGAAGAAAAAGAAGAAGAAGAAGGAGGAGGAGGAGGCGGCTGGCTGCGACAGCGAGGGGCGGCAACGGTGGCTGTTGCGGTGGCCGGATCGGGAAGGGAAGGGTGTTGGGCTGGTGTTTTTGGGACAAAGAGGAACCGACTAGTTCCTTAAAGAAGAAGAGAAAGGGAGAGGCCAAAACGACGTTGTTTTGGCCAACTTCCTCTTCAAGTCCCCCAACTTTACACTATTTGCAAATTAATCCCAGAACTTCTTCTTTTATGCAATAAAACCCAAAACTCAACTATAATTAAATCCAAATTATTTTATATTTATTTAATTATCAAATTTACATGTTATTCGGGTCAATTTATTTAGTATTCGAATAATTTAAAAATCGGGGCGTTACAACTTTTATATTCATCCCTTACATGTTAAATCTTATATAATTTCTATTTTCAGTTTGGCCCCTAAATTTTTTATTCGTTACATTCGACTTCATTTATTTTCACTTTTGACTTATTTGATTTTTCTTTGCTTTTAGTTTTCTTAATACATATTTTTCCTTAGTTAATCTCACTTAATTCTTTACTTAAAGTGAAAAATTATAATTTGATCCCTATAATTTTTTTTATCTTATTTTATCCTAATTAACTTCAATTTTGACCAATTTGACTTCTTTTTACTTCTAACTCTCTTTAATTGGCAAACTTCTATTTTAACCCCTGTATTTATTCTTTGAAGCGGCAAATTACTATTTGATCTCTAAACTTTTTATTATTTATGATTTTTCTCTTTTTTATTTAATAAATTAATTTTTGTGCTCACTATATTAATATTAAATTTATAGTTTTGCCCCAGCTTTATCGCATAATAACATTTTTATCCATTTTGGACCAAACTAGTTGACCTCCTTTGACCTCAAATTTATTTTAGATATATAAATTATAATTTAGTCCCTAAAAATTTTTCTTAATATGATAAATTATATTTTGATCCCTGGACTTTATCTTATTTACGATTTTGCCTCTTTTAGTCTATTTAGCTATTCTAACTTCTTTATTCACCTTTTTAGTAACAAATTACAATTATACCCTTAGTTTATCGTGTAATTATTTTTTTACCCCTATCTAACTTGTTGACCTCATTTCTCATCTTATTTCTCATTTATGTACATTTATAATATCTTTTATGCAATATTTACCCTTTCATCTTGTTTACTTGTCAAATTACGATTTTGCCCTTTTAAGTCTTCTTAGTTATTTTAATCTCATTATTCATCCTTTTAACTTTAAATTACCATTTTATCCCTGATTTATCATATAATTATCGTTTTATCACTACTTGCCTTATCGATCTTATTTTTTTTATCTTATTTATTACTTATTGACATTTATAATATATTTAATGTCATAATTACCTTTTTATTCCTGTTTACATGTAAAAGTATATTTTTTTCCCCAAGTTATCACCAATGGAAAATCATGAACCGGATAAGCGGGATGGATATTCAATATATTAGAGTGAGCATACAACTAAAGTATGAGATCATCTTCAATAATGCCATTTAATAAGCCGGCTATACTGTCATAAATGCATCATAATCATATCTCGTGGTACAAATCTCTATTGACTCATGATCTCCCACGGTATATATAATCCTATGGCTAGCCATACTATCCTAAAGTTCTGGATCACCTACTGAACACTAAGGGCATCATCAAATTTCATATTTCTTTACATTTTTATATCATTATTTGTTCTCATCATATTATATAACTGCATTATGCTTTTAATTGCATTAATACCAGCTTATTAATCATAAATTCCTCACACATGTGGTTATTTTCAAGAGAATTCAACTCAATCATGCCATTTATATTTCTACATTCATTTTAGTCACCAATATAATAAATTACATATGATTTAAATTATAACCCTTAAATTGTCATTACTTCCATCATTATATTCACTTGAACATAATTATTTACATTTAATGTTTTTCATTCTAATTATTTCTATTACATTTCTTTTACATCATGTTGACTAATTCTTATTAAATATATCATTAAATATCAAATTCCATTATGTTAAGGTTGGTACATAATTCGACCACTGTAACATCTACCATTCTCAAATTGTTTTCTTTACCTATTTATAATCATATTATGATAATTCATCATTTTATTGGATTCTATCAATTTATTTCACAATTTTACTCAATTACATATATAGTTACATAATGTTACATCATTATGTATTCATAATAGACATTATATTCATGTATTTATTCAAGCTTAAATCATTCTAATTATGTTCTTTTAATTTAATGTAACACATTTTATGATTAATTTACTAGTTAACATCATTTAATCATTTTACACCTTATTAAGTATAATTTGGCCATAATTAGTTTTCTCACTTAATGTTTAATTTTTTCCTAATTTCAGACTTGTTTCACTTTATTTCATCATTTTATAAGGTTACCTTAAATTATTTATCATTGTTTCTCAAATTTCTATAGTAACATAAGCTAATTTCTATAGAAAATTCAACACTTATTTGAGCTTGACTTTATCTAATCTTCCTCTACCTTGTCTTTGCCTTCCTTGGCTTTCTTTTTCTCTTATTTTTCTTCTTTGGACCGAATATGGAAGGGAGAATTATATGAGTTTATGTGATGATTTAAAGCAATTAAAAGCTACTACATAACTCTCCTAATCATGCTCTACATGCCTATATAAAAATTCCAAACTAATACCATAAAAAACCCACAAAACTAATAAACTAGGTTAAATTTTTCTCACTTTTTTTTTTTATTTCCAAGCTTCTCCTTGCTACAAATCTCTTTCTAGGTTGAAGAAGAGATCTTTTTATGTCTAGGAATTAAATATGAGCTTGGGATTTGATGGGAGGAAGCTTGAATGAAGCAAAAATTGTGGATGTGTGTGAAAAGTGTAGGTTCGGGTTTGAGAGGAAACAAGGGGAAAATCTATAAATTTTGGGAGATTTTTAGATTTTTCTATACCATTCCATCTTATCTTTTAGTGGTTAAAAGGAGTGGCCAAGATTAAATATGTAACTATTTGATCTAATGGCTTGAAATTAAGCCACTTGTTACCATTTCCTCCATCTCTACATATTCATTCATTCTAGGCTTGGACACACCTGATTATGACTTCAAATTAATGAACTCCATGTCCTCAAATGCTTACAATACACTAATTAAATCTTTTAATTAATCAAGTCTCAGTATTGCACCCTTTTTCTAAAATTTTCATTTTGCATGTTAGAGTGCCCTGAAAATTTGCCCCGCGTGCACTAGTATATTAAAAAATATGTGGTTAAATTTTAGCCCATTTCGATATCATTTCGAGATATTTTTGGCTTCGGAGGCAAAATCAACTTGTCTGAAATTCAAAATTCCAAAACTATCGAAAAATTTATTATTCACTTTCAATAGTTCATTCAAGTTATTTCTAACATATTTATCCAATTGAAATAAATTTTAGAGGTCTATACAATATTTTCTGAACTAATCAAACTTTCGGTCAACTCTTTTTACGATATCAAGTAAAAACTTCTCTGTCCATTTTAAAAATCTATCTGAGCTCAATTTTTTCTCAAATTATACCATATGACTTCACTTAATACCTATTTTCATATTTCAGTGTTAACTCAAATTGCCCGCCAGATCACCCATCTTCGGATTTTTCTAGTCTGAGCCCGTTTAACCTTTATATACTATTAAAGTTTTATGTCCTATGCCACTCTGATTACTTCAAAAACTGTCCCCGAATTACCTTTCGTGCTCTAGAATGTACCCAGATGGTCAAATACAAATTTTGTAGTGTTACATTTAATTTAGCAACGGAAAAAAAAAAGCATTTTGTTGCTAAAGTTAGCAACAAAATTTATTTTTTTTTGGTGCTAGATTTAACAACAGAAATTGTCCAATTTTGGTAGCATAATTTTTAATTTTGGTAGCATAATGTTTTAATTTCAATCTAAATTTATTGTTTACAAATAAATATAATCCAAATTCATAATGCAATTTATGAAAAAATGAATATTGATAGTATAATATTAAAATTGTAATGTACGACAATAAAAATATTGAAAATATATTTTACTTTTGTAAAATAAGAATTCATAAAAGTTATAACAAACACAACATAAAGTTAGTATCAATACCTAAATATTACAAATCTAAACTATGTAATTTGTAAAGGGAGGACGATCTGGCTACTGAGAGGTGTTACCCTTGATTTCCAATTCTTCTACCTGATTCTTTAGTTGTGTTACAATATCTAATATGTTTTCCCGAAAAAAAAAAGTGTTTAAATACAATACACAATGAACATTACATTAGATATAAAATAACTATATAGTTGAAAATCAGCAACATGAATTTATAAATTGTCACATTGACAATCAACAAAATGAGTTCATATATCAAACTCTTAATATACATTTGGCATGGGACTTAAACTGACATATTTTATCCAAGCCCTTATTTCTATTTCTATAGTAATAATTATTCAAGTATCACAAGCAACATTACCCTGGTGGGTCTTGAGCATGGGCCAAGCACTCGGTACTCATATAATTAATATTATGTAGTCTTCTCGAGCAATCTAAATTATAATGAAGGAAAGGAAAGAATAGTACCAATAACATATTATCAACTTAATAGCCGTCATTTAATGATTAAGATCACATAAGGCAAACCAGTAAGAAATAGATAGAGTATTGTCTTACTAAAGTAATTTTGTTATGCTTCACATGAAACCATGAATCTTGAGTAAACTGTCTCCACTCCCTTGGAAGCTAAAAGAAATAATATATCACAATATGAAGATCATATGGAGATCAACAGCAAATTAAATTGAAAATCATCCCATAATTAACAAGACCCACAATAAGCCATAATTAACAAAACCTAGCCTACCTAACATGCACTTTTAATATGCATTAACAAATAATTCAATAGATAATTCTAACAGTGATCATTATTAAAAAAAAGCCAACAAAAAATAGAAGTCAAAAGCTTAATTCGATATCCTACCATCATTATTGGGGCGCCTCACTACTAGTGTATCGCCAAAAGTGAATTTAAAAAATAATTAAATGAAAAAGCAACAAATTGAATAAGAAAATCAGTCTTTGAAATCCTCAACAATACATATTAACATCAAATATTTATTAAAAAAAAAGCAATTAATCGAGAAGAAAACAGAGTCTTACCAGAGAAAAAGAAGCAGAAAGTTGAGCGTTGTTGCATCCAGCAACATTGGCCTATAAAAGAGAGAAAATCTGTCGGTAATGAATAGCAGATATGCATTTAAGAACAACTGTGGTGAATTTACAGTATTTGAATAAAATGATACACCATTATATAGAATTTTCTATTTATTAAAATTATCATGATTTATAAAAATATTATATCATGTGAAAAATGTGCATAAAGATTAGATTAACTAAAAAAATAGTTAAATTCTTTTATACTTAATCAAGAAAAAAATTATAAAAAACACCAATATTGTGGCCACGAGTATAATCAGGATTCACAGGCCTAGTTTCAGATGCTGCAGTATTGGATAAAAAAAGACAGTACTAACAATTTGAATATTTCATTAATACTGTTACAAAGGAACCAAAATTGGGTAAAAAAAATAAGGACAGCATATAAAACTAACAATTTGAACAATCATGAATCATCAAGAACAAGTATCATCAAGAACAAGGGGCAAGGGAATTAACAGTCAAAACACTTTGTTGATGGAAAGCATTGTTCAAATTAGACTTAATCCTGACCTTTGCCTCTGTTCTTCTTCCTCTAATATCTTTTTTTTTTTTCTTTTGTGGACAACATACTTTCCAGCATCTCAACTTGGTGGATAATTTAGAGAATATAGAGAGAGAAGGAAGAATGCACTAAAAGAATAGTAATAACTACAAAAACTATATACATGTATGTATATATATATATATATATATATATAATAACACAACTCACATTTCAGATAGAAGATTGCTGATTTTACGTAGCTCTTTAAGAGCTGTCATAGCTGTGACTTGTCCTTTGCCAACTAAAACATTTTTGAAGAAATTCTCTAATGATCCCACCTAAACCCCTATCTTGCTGGAACACAGACTCTAATACCTGCATGAAGAAAAATAAAATAGATTTACGCAAATTCATAATAGCTAATGGCATGCAAGAGAATAAAGAAAAATAAAATCTATATTCATTCTCTTGCCAATTCAGATGATGTTTTAGGCATGATGGAAGGCTGTAGTTTAGACCAATTCAGATGGTCTCTAACCAGTCATAAGTCAAATATACAATTAAAGATCGTAACTCTAATACTAGAAGAAATTTGTTGTGATAAAATAAACACAGTATGGCCAAGAAATGAAGATGATCATATTACAATTCTGTTTTTAATTCATGATTTCGCTGATCAGATTTAAACACAGGAGAAGGATGTAAATGACCAGTTCTAGCATTCAAAATCATCTAAACACTTAAATGGAAGCATAATATATATGGTTGTGAGTAGTTCTTAATAAACGCAAGGAGAATATCTAACATAAAAGTAACAATTTCAGAAGCACAAGTTCTTGATTAAACTGCATTTTTATCTATAGCCATTGCACCACAAAATATATACCTTTCTTTTAAAACTTCCAGTGTTTTCTGATTCTCTTCAGCCAAACTACGTTGCTTCATCTCCACAATTTCCTTCACCTTTTCCTCCATCTGAGACAAGTATGCAAGTAAGAAGTAAGAAGCAAACTTTATCAATTCTACAGGTACGAGTAGCTAAAGAAATGACAGGCCAAAATTACTGCATGTATTTAAAAATAACATTAAAATCTTCACAAAAATCATGTAACCAATTTCATTGAAAAAGAAAAAATCAACAGAGAACACAGAAATCGAAAAATAAATAATCAACAGAGAACCAATTTCATTGAACTTCAAATTAAACCCACTTAATTATTTCAAACCTCTTTATCATCTAAACTAAATAAATTCTCCTTTTTTTTATATTGCGATACAACATAATACTAAATTCCCTTTTTTTTTCTATTTAATTTCTTTATCATGTGCACTTTCTAATTCAATTCACCTAATATGATTATTTATTCTTAACTAGAAAAAAAATAAAAATTAACATAAGAAAATGAATTCCAATTCAAACCAATTGGCCAAATTATATTGCTCTGAGAGAAAAAAAAAAAAAAAAAAAAGAAGAGCTAAGCATTTAACAGGAAGTAGCAGCTAATATGGACAAAAATGAGATAAATGAAATCATCAGATGACGTGATGTAACGCATGTTTTCTTTGCTTGCAATCTAAAGCAATTATTAAATATTCCACTACAACTGCCATGTGCAAATGTAATACTAGATCACCAATGTTAAAATAAACTTTTAACTCATCAATTCAAAATGGCATAGGCATGAAGAAGTCAAATAAGTTCACTGATGCGCCTATAAAAAAAATATAATAATAATAATTGGTTGCAAAACTAAAAAGCATGTAAATTATCCAGTAAAGTTAGAAGAAAAGCATCATACTTGTACCATTTCCCGACCCATGAAAACTATATTTTGATAAATGAAAGGAAAGAGAGTGAACCATACCTACGATCCTGCACAATTAATAAAAAGGATGCTATCAACACAGTAGGAAACCAAGTCTTAGTTAGTTCAATAGTTAGCTAAAAAAAATACAGGAACATACTTTAGCCAAACAAGAAATCAACCAAGGCCGAACAAAAAAGCCAATTATAAAGATTGAGGCGTTAGGGTTAAGAGCTGTTGGCAGAGAACTCACCAGAGAATGAAAGACTAACTGAAAAGTGAAAAGCAAAAGCAAAACACGAAGAGAAAGTAGCTTCCTAGCCATGGATGAAATCAATTGATGATTCCTTTGGTTGAGAAACAGCACAGAAAATTAAAAATGCAAGAACCAATATATCAAACAGAAAAATGAGAAGATCAAGAGAGAAATTGTACCTTAAAAATGGATGAGATGAGCAACACGGAGCTAGAAAATTAGGAATCGTGCAATTAAGAAGAAAAAGAGAGATACAATGGATTTCTGTTGGGTCGAGCGCTGGAGACGATGGCCAGAAGCATGCAACGGGTGAAGAGGTACTAAGTCATGGTGAGACGCTGAGAGAGGGTAAAACGAGAGAGATGGGATAGGGGGAGATGGGGTTTAGGTTTAGGTTTAGGTTTTGTTTTATGTTTCTGTCGATTTTTTCATTTAATTGGCGCCTATTGATCCCGCTAAAATAAAAAGAGCATTTTAGTAATGAAAATTACATAATTTAGCAACGGAAAAAATTTTCGTTGCTACTTTGAGACCGAATTGATTTAAGATTTGTTCTTTAGCAACTGATTTTTTTTTCGTTGCTAAATAATCAACCTTAAAATAATTCGGTTTCGAAATAGTAACGAAAAATTTTTTCATTACTAATATAGCAACGAAATTTATTTTTCGTTGCTAATTTTCATTCCAAAATTTTTTCGTCTTTTACTGGCTCCTTATTTAGCAACTGTATAATCATTTCGTTGCTATATTTTCATGCCAAAATTTTCTCTATTTTTAGCGACGTACACAACCATTTTTTATTCTGTCACTAAATCTAAAAAATTCAACCAATTTTAGCAACAAAATTTGATTTTCGTTGCTAAATTACCAACGAAAAATAATTTCGTTGTTATTTTAACATTTTCTTGTAGTGAATTATGAACTTAAAATAATACATAATTCAAATTCAAAGTGGATGAAGTTTTGCTGGCTCCTTATTTAGCAACGGTATAAGCATTTCGTTGCTATATTTTGACATCAAAATTTTCTCCGTTTTTAACGACATATACAACCATTTTTCATTCTGTCGCTAAATCTAAAAAATTCAACCAATTTTAGCAACAGATTTGATTTCCGTTGCTAAATTACAACGAAAATAATTCCATTGCTATTTTAACATTTTCTTTTAGTGAATTATGAACTTAAAAAATAAAATAACTTAAAATAATACATAATTCAAATTCAAAGTGGATGAAGTTGTGCTTCACTCAATGAAAGAAGCAAAAATAATTGCCAAATTTTCATGGTTAAAGCCTCAACTTATGAAAACTTCAATTCCAGCTTAGGAATTAAGTAAGAACACACTATAAAACAATGAAATAGAGAACCAAAGAAAATCAAACAATTTAATCAATACATGGCAAATTTTGAGTCCCATTTATATTTCTTTGTTTTATTTTTGAGTCTTGTGATCTCAAGAAGCAGCCAAAGCCATTTCTTACCTGAAAACAACCATGTAGTTCCTTTTTAAACATCTCCAATATAAAGATTCAAAGGAGGCAAAGGAAAATTTACTATTTTAATTAATTCCTTTTTTTCTTTATGTAGTTCTAATATAATCCGTTAGCTTAAATTAGTTTAGACAATTGATCTATTTATTATCTAACAAGTTCTGTTAACAACATTCCTTAAACATCAGAATTGAAGGACTTATTCTTCAGAATATAAACTATTATTTACAAAGCCAAGTTCTACTTTGAAAGGTACAACTGCATCACTTACTTCAGCACAACTAAAAGATGAATCAAGGATATTAAAGAGAAACAAATCAAAATGAAATTGAAAATTCTCATAATGCAAAATGCAACAAACCCATCACTAGAAATTCAAGGAATAGCAGTTATAAACCCATCACATAACAAACCCATCAAAGTGACAGAAATAGCAAAAAAAGAATAAATAGAAACTAAATAAAGAGATGAGAAAATAAAAGCACACTTGAGGAGAATCTATCGACGGCAATAGCAAAGTTAGAATCACTAGGATTCGGCTACGGTGAATAAGAGAATTGATTAACTCAGAGTTGAGGCACCGATGCAAGAGATAGAAATTTGCAGAAAACGACTCAAAGCTAGAGGAAGAGAGGAAGATGGGTCACTATAAAGCAATAGATGAAGATGGATAATGTATGATCCAAAGTTTGCAGAAACTAATTAGGGCTTAAAATAAAAAGAGGTATTTTTAAAAATAAAAAATTTAAAAAGGGTAATTTTTAAATTTTTAAATTGGAAGGATGCATTTTTAAAAGTATGGTTAAAAAGAGACATTTGGTGTAAATTCCTATAAATAATTCAACATAAATCGATCCGTATAATTAAAAAAATCAAATTAGGTTAGGATCGATCCGCAGATCAATACATATCACAACTCGTGTGACCATAATACAGTTCTATCTATCGTTCTATTTCACCATTTTTCTCTTTTTATCAAATAGAAGAACCGA
The DNA here is from genome assembly GCA_037975025.1 of Excoecaria agallocha. NCBI lineage: Eukaryota > Viridiplantae > Streptophyta > Magnoliopsida > Malpighiales > Euphorbiaceae > Excoecaria > Excoecaria agallocha. The sequence goes on along the minus strand of JBBPFJ010000693.1, from coordinate 16,050 downwards.
AGAAGCAAAAAAAAAATTCTTAAAGTCATCTCCCTCAAATCGTCGGTTTCTAATTGCCCGCTGTGATTGTATTCGATTAATACCACATTTTCGATTCTCCATTAGCCCGTCGGGATTTTAGTTATAATTCTAAACAGTGAAAATCCCTTCTTTTAATTTCTTTAGTTTCTGCTTGTGGGTTTGACCTTTTTTATTTATGTTCTTGAAGATTCTGGTGTTGTCTCTAATTCTGAAAAATTTGTGATTCTGATAAAGTTAGTAGGACTTCATGCTATTTCATGTAGTTGGTTGTGTTGTGTCTTAATACTGGTACCCTTAACAAGTGATGGCCGAAAGTTTTATCTCTCAATAGGAATTAAAACAAGTAGTGTATCAACTCCTCCTTCCTTTGGATACAGAGGCATAAATTAAACCAATCAATTTTTTTTTTTAATTTTCTCATTAGATATTTTCTAGATGCCTTGTTGATTATGTTTCTTGGAATATTATTTTCTTTATTCTGCTTTATTTTTTGTTGCAAAAAAGTCTTCTATTTTGGTCAATAAAAATCAATTCTTTCTTTTTCTGATTCCATATTTAATTAGTAAAATAAATATTTTTACTGATGGTCATTGGTTTGAGTGTGAAGGAATTTGAATTCTCTTAAGTGAGATTTCAGTTTCAATTCTTACCCGTTGGAAGGATAACTTCTGGACAGTACCCAACTCAATTAGTTGGTGTTGCGAGTTTAAAGAAGTTCAATCGAAAACCAGAGGAAGATAGATAAAAGGAAATAAAAAAAAAGCATGCGTTTCCACCGTTATTCATATTTGATTATGTCAAAAACATGTTTATGGTGCTCGTTTAAATAGATAAAATTGTGGGATTTGGGTTGTTTGCCATTTCTCATATTTATTGTGAAGCAAAATTTTCAGGTAATTTTATTTTCAACCTGGTGTATCAGTATTCTTCTGGATTCATTTTCTTCAGTCTTCCTCTGCTGGCAATTAGAACTTAGTTGTATCATAATATTATGGATCAATTTCATATATGATCACTGAATTTATTCCTAATTATCCAAAAGTAACTGATTTATTATTTGTAACTTAAATGTCACTTAACTTATTATTTTTTTGTAAAAATGTCATCGCAGCCAATTTTTCACGATAATTTTTACCGAAATCCTAATGTGGCACGTCATATCATACGCCTGGACACACGTGACATGACATATCAGCAGCCACATCATCGAAAGAGATCACGTGTATCCAGATATATGACTTGACATGCAATATGGCCTCTTCTGATAATGTGTCATGCCACATGTATTCAGTCATATGCCAAGTCAGCAAGAATTATCGTCGAAAATCGGCTACGATAACTTTTATGCAAAAATGCAATAAATTCGGTGATATTTAAGTTACAAAAAATAAATCAGTTACTTTTGAACGATTAGAAGTAAGTCCAGTGACTATGGATAAAATTTACTATAATATTATGGGCACCTCTTATATGTGTTAGTTTTTTTTTTTTAATTTTGCTCTTCTTTTCTTTTTTTTAAAAAAAAAAAGCTATACTAAGACTAAACAATTGTAAAATGCATATGAAAAAAATGAAGGGAAAAACAAATGGGTAGATCCGTGATCCAATCTGACCATTTGCTGGATTTAAATGATTTATCTACGATGGTCAATAAGCAATTGGCTTTTTTAGGTCTACTGCATTCTTGTTAATTTTTTTTTTATATAAATTACACATTTATTTGCATCTACCTATATTTAAATTGATTTTCTAGCCCTACATTCACGACACATGTATAAAGGTCGATAGATTACCTCCATGGAACTTTTACAACTATTGCATAATTTTCACCCTAGATATTTTCTCAAGTAATAACATACTTTCCTGTTCCTCCGCTCTTCATATGATGAAAGACTTCACAGGCAATAAGAGCATTGTCAGTGATCAACCTGCCAGGGACAAAAGCGCTTTGAGTTGGATCAATGATATCCCCCATCAAGTATTTCAGTCTGTTGGCTAAAACTTTTGTAGCAAGATTATGTCCCTAAAGCTAGATATGGTCAAGGCGTATGACAGAGTGGAATGGTCCTTTTTATCAGCAATGATGGGGAAACTTGGCTTCTCGGAAAGGTGGAACAAGACAGTAATGAAGTTTGTGTCAACAGCTACCTACTCGGTCCTTATTAATGGTAATCCAATGGGTTGCATCACTCCCACTCGAGGCCTTCGTCAAGGGGATCCTCTATCTCCTTATCTTTTTCTTATTTGCACAGAAGGCCTCACTGGTTTGCTCAACTCGGCAATTAACTCAAAGTCTCTTCATGGGATCCGTATATGTAATGGGGCTCCTTCAATTTCTCACCTGCTTTTTGCTGATGATAGTATCCTATTTTGTCGAGCTTCAATTGCAGAAGCAAATGCAATTTTAAATATCCTACAGCAGTATGAATCTCTCTCGGGACAAAAAGTCAACCTCAAAAAGTCTGAAGTCGCATACAGCTCAAGTGTTAACACTGGTCTAAAGGATACCATTACAAACTTCTTAGGAGTGAAAGAAACGGGCCATCATGAATTATACTTGGGCCTTCCAACGGTGGTGGGGAGATCCAAAAAAATCCTATTTTCGAAGATCAAAGACAGACTATGGCAACGACTTGCGGGTTGGAAGGAGAAATTTCTCTCATGGTCGGGGAGAGAGACACTAATCAAAGCAGTGGCTCAGGCGATCCCTACGTACATCATGCAATGTTTTCTCCTACCATCCGGTTTTTGCCTTGACTTACAGGCGATGATTTGTCGATTTTGGTGGGGCCACAAATCACAGGAGCGCAAGATGCACATGTGCAGGTGGAGTCAATTATGCAAACCAAAGGCAGAAGGAGGCTTGGGATTTCGAGACTTTGAAGCATTTAATTTAGCCTTACTAGCTAAACAAAGTTGGAGGCTGATCACCATTCCAGATTCTCTTTTAAATAAAGTTCTTAAGGCCAAATACTACTCGAAGTGCAATTTTTTTGAAGCCACCACCGGGTCTAATCCTAGCTACACATGGCGAAGCATCCTGGCTGGAAGAGAAGTGTTGAGATCAGGATCCTATTGGCAGGTTGGTAACGGGTCAAATCTCAATATTTGGAAGGACAGGTGGATTCCTCAACCATCTACTTTCAAAATTATATCGCCTTGCATCAACTCTCATGCTGAGGTCACAGTAGCCTCTCTTATTGATCATGAAGGGAGCACTTGGAAATGGGATGTATTACAGAAGATATTCCTTCCAGTCGATGTGGAACGCATTAAGAAGATTCCAATAGGACTAGCAGGGAGAGAAGACAGATTGGTTTGGTTCTACCATCACACAGGGCACTATATTGTCAAAAGTGGCTACAGGCAGGCCTTGAAAATAAAACATAATGGATCAGCTAGCTCGGATTCAAATAATCAGCAACAAAGCTTCTGGAAAAAACTATGGAATCTCCATATCCCACCTAAAATTGCTAACTTTTTGTGGCGTGCTTCTCTTCAGGTGCTCCCAGTCCAAGAGCTTATTCATCTTCGAATAAATACTGTCTCTCCTGGGTGTCAACGCTGTGGTGAAGTAGAGTCAGTCATGCACCTATTAAAGGAATGCTCATTTGCGAAAACAACATGGGACTTTGCAGGCTTTTCTTCTCTTCAACAGTCTAGTGTCTCCTGTTTCAAAATATGGCTCTCTGATGCATTAGACACCCTCACGATGGATGCTTCTACTTTCTTTATCTTCATCTGTTACCAACTGTGGAGTGCAAGGAACAAATTATTCCATGAGGACAAAATACTTAATAGTTCTCAGGTGGTTTTTGCAGCAAAACACCTTAAAGACGAATTTCTTGCTGTATCTGTCAGAGGAAAAGATGGTACTGGACCTCGAGAGTTGATCAAGATGGCGTGAACTCCTCCTACAATCAATGCTGTTAAACTAAACGTGGATGCTGGCAACATCAACACTGATACAATTGGCTTGGGGGCGATTCTTAGAGATGCTTAAGGTACAGTTCTAGCCTGCGGTCAAAAATCCATACTGGGTACGTGGGATGTCGCAACTTCAGAAGCTTTAGCTTTAGTTTTTGGCCTCTCTATGGCTTATGATTTGGGCTTTCTTTGTATTATTGCTGAATCAGATTGTAAACGAATCATTGATAGTCTGATAAATCATGAGGAGATTAGGACAGGTCTAGGGAATATTCTTGAGGATTGCCGTTTACTGAGCAAGAAATTTCAGTCTTGCAACTGGGCTTTCACTCACAGATCAGGTAATAGAGTGGCCCACGCTCTGGCCAAAAGCTGCTCTAATTTTCCTACGTCCTTCATATGGAGAGAGGACTTTCCTCTTCATATTTTCAAATTGGCTTGTACTGATGTAATCTCCCTGCAAGTTTAATGCAATCTTATTATTTTCAAAAAAAAAAAAAAAAAATTTTAAAAATTATATTATTTTTTTTTTGTCAAATATTAGTAACCTATTTTTACCTTTAACCTTAATTTATCGATGAAATATCAATCTATTAGTACTATACCTCAATGTATCTGCACAACAAAATAATATAATAGCAATGATGAACGTTTTGAAATCTACTATAGCTCAAAGAAATAATTATGAAATAAATAACATCGGCATAACAAATTAATTCCCATGTACCTTAATTAATAATTCCATTCGGAGAAACAAAAAAAAAGAAAATAGTTCCATTCCAATTTCAGTCTCCACGTTTCCACTGCCATCATTTCACAAGTCTCTTCTCTCCTAATTTGTTTTTTCCTGACCCAATCCACTACATTAGTTTGTTTGTTGTTTAGTTCAATAATTAAAAAGAAACTTTATAGAATTTGATATGATCGCCATTGCTCTTTTACAATTGCAGAAAAATTCAATTACAGTTTCTAATGATAACATTTTTAATTATAATTGGATATGATAACTATGTTTTTTAAAAAAAATATATTTCCCAATATTTGAAAATACCTTTTTATTTTTTAATAATATCATATAAATATTGCATATATGCATGTCAAAATAAAAAGAACAAAAAAAGGAAATTCAATGAATAAACAAATAAAATAGCATAAACAACGTATAGCCTGAAAATTTTTAAATCAAACGATTCCATTCGTTTACCAGCTCGTGTTTTCTCAGTAATTTTTAAAAACTCAGTTAAAAAAAAAAATTGACAATATTGACCGACCCCTCTCGATCTCTCTCTCAGCTGCAACAATAAATCGCCATCGTTATCCCCTCCCTTATAGGGTTCCTCTTCTCCTGTTCTTTTTTGTTTTTGTTTTTTTTTTGTTCTCCCTTCTAATCCAAATTAGACTTTTAACCAGGGAATTTAACACGTATCCTTTTCATTGGAAAGATCTTATTGCCTGAAACCCTAGAGGTTTCAATGTTAATGGGTTTCAGTCTTTAGCGTCGCTTTCTGCTCTAGATTAGATTCACTTTCTTTTTTTTTTTTATTTTATTTTTTCAAATTTTCAGCTCTAGGTTTAGTGATAGGAAAAATTGTAGATATGGAACGGTTTGAAAGCGGGGGTGGTATTCAAGAGGCTCCCAAAGCTGACGATCTTAAGCAACTAAAAGAAAACTCCACAGGTTTTTGTTTATTTATTTTTTTCTCCATGTTTTTGTTCTTTTTAACTGGATCCTTACTTCCCAATTTGGGCGATTGGAGATCTTAGTTTTATTGAATTTTTGTTTCTCGCTCTGAAATGGGCTGAATATATGGATTTGAGTGATATTACTTTTGAGGTCAACGTTTGATGGTGAATTAAGTTTCATATTTTGCGTATTTTGTTTGCCTATGATCCATATCATTTTGAGCTTGGAGAATATACTGAGTCTAATGATTGGCTAGATTGAATAGTTATCTTTGTGATAGATGATAGCTACAAACCCTTATACTTGCTTGGTGATAAAAATACATCCATTTGGTATGATCTATTTTGGGTTTATGAATTAGCTTTATTTCGCTAAGTGGCTGGAAATTTCAGTTTTGTCTAGTGTACCTGGTATTAAATATATGAGCAGTTGTGTCGTTCGTACATATAGTCTTCTGACTTGAATTGTTTCATTGTGCAGAAAGTACTGTGTTCGATGCATCTCAATATGCATTCTTTGGTAAAGATCTCGTTGAGGAAGTTGAGTTAGGAGGATTTGAGGATGAAGAAGCAGACTTGCCTGCAACTGATTTTGATGAAGAGGAATTTCTCTTTTGTAGAAGAGAGGTTACACTTTTATCTTTATTTCTGAAATTTCCTTTGTGATTTGGTTGATTATATGATTCACAATAAACTAGGGAAGATCTTCAGTCACCAAGAAGTAAATTTATAGGATTTATCAATGGAATCCGAAAAACAAAAGGTCATTATTATGTAGCTATTTAGGACTACCAATTGTATCACACTTAAGGATTGCATGGTCTGTTAAGTTTAGCTTAGACGATAGTGCATCAATTATGTTCTTCCGTTGTTTACAATAACTTCAAAGTGAAAATTGGAGTAGTCACTGTGAGCATAAGCTGTTCTCTATTTCTGCTCCCAGTGTGCTTTTAGCTGTTGATTTTTTTGCATCTTAACAGTGCATAAATTGACATTAGCTTGAGAAGTTTAGTTATTCATTTGAAGCTCTATAAAGAAAAGAGATTGAGATGTGTCTACAATGAGATTGAAATGTGCCCTACCTCAATGTGATATAAATTATGCAGGACAGATATACATTAGCATGGTATAGAATTTTGCACTTAAATTTTAGTTTAATGCACCTGATAAGTTGATGCATTGAAAACTATTGGGGAACAGTTTTCCTTTGAAGAGTGTGTTTTATTGTGGAATATGAGTTGTTCAAGTTTTTTGCTGGTGGCATTTATGGTTAGGATTTGATTGGATTGTAGATCACGGGGGCTAAAATTTGGATCCTGGCAGTTATCTTTCCTTTCTAGTGTTTTAGTGTAGAGGTTTGATTGAATCCTAAAATTTAAATAATGTGAAAACAGTAACATTTTAAGAAAATTAGCAATTTCAAGTTTTGATGTGATTATACCTGCAAAATGTAGACACTTTGAGTTGTGTCATGTAACTTGTAAGGTGTATATAAGAATTTGGTTCATTTAGTCATTGGGACAGCTTTTTAATCATAAAAATAGATGATTGTCCTCGACCGACTGTGTTACATATTCGATCTTTATTACTTAAGATGCCTTGCCAAATTCGCTGATAATCTGCTAATTATCAAGTATGCTGTATATTATTGTTATGAGTTCAGAAGCAAATATTGGTTCTAAGATCTTGGTTATTATGTAATGAGTATTCTTTCAGGTTTAAATTGTTAGTTGATAGCATTTGTTAGAATACAGCTGTAAAGTAATTGGAGCTAATTAGGGAGCAAATTAGGGAGCTAATTAGGGACTATAATTATTAACTTTGTTTGCTTTTCTTTGTATAAATAACATTAGTGTTAATGAAAATATAATGAGATTCAATTCAAAATTATTACATGGTATCAGAGCCTGGGGCTCGTTTGGAAATTTTCTGGGTTTCATTTTCTGGGTACGGATTCTGTTCCTCTCAAGGTCAGATTTTCCGGTGATCGATTTGTCTCACCGCCGGTGGAGAAAGGTGCGCCAGGTCCCGATCGGCCTTTTCCCGGAGTACGGTGATCGGATTCCTTGCGCGTGACGCTCACGCGCCGGTTGAAGTTTCTGGCGACTTGTCACGCTCCGGCGCGTGGAGGCGCGTGCAGAGGTGGTTGAAGCTCCGACTTCTTCTCCGGCGTCGCGTCGCTGATTCCGGTAAGATTCCGGTGTCTGTTTGGGTGGTCTCCTCTCTTGGTGGTAGTTGGTCTCCTCTAAAGGTTTCTGCTCCCTTCTCGGTTTCATCTCCAGCCTGTTTCTGGTGCTTTTGTGACTGGGTTATTCCTTTCAATTGCTGGAACTTGTGGCATTGGCAGAGGTTTTTTTCTTTCCTTCTCTACCTCTTTGCTCCCTTTGGCCCTTTTATTGTATTATTGGCTTAGTTGTATTTTATTATGGAGGCTGGAAAAATGTCTGACGGGACAGGGCAGTTAATCACTGAGGTAGTTCCCACACTTAATAAAATTACAGATTATAAATTGAATGGGTCTAATTTTTTACAATGGAGCAAAACCATTAGGATCTATTTACTTAGTATTGATAAAGATGATCATTTGACCCATGATCCTCCGACTGATGCTAAGCATAAACAATCTTGGTTACGAGATGATGCCCGGCTGTTCTTACAAATTAGAAACTCCATTGATAATGATGTCCTTGGTTTGATAGATCACTGTGAATTGGTAAAGGAATTAATGAATTATTTGGGATTTTTATATTCTGGGAAAGGAAATATTTCTCGTATGTATGAGGTTTGTAAAGCTTTCTATCGTACTGAAAAGGAAGCCAAGTCCCTTACAACTTATTTTATGGATTCTCAAAAAAGACTTATGAGGAGTTGAATGTCCTTTTACCTTTTACTGCCGACATCAAAGAACAACAAGCTCAAAGAGAGAAAATGGCAATCATGAGTTTTTTTGGCTGGATTACCATCTGAATTTGAGACTGCCAAATCTCAAATCCTCTCTAGTCCTGAGATTAATTCGCTTCAAGAGGTGTTTCAGTAGGGTGTTACGTACTGAGAATACACCATCCAATCAAGCATCTAGTGTTCTTGTTGCCAGAGGAGGAGGAAATGATGCTTGGCGAAGAGAAATAGTAATCGAGGAGGAAGTGATGTCATTTGTTACTATTGCAAAGAAATTGGACACACAAAGAAGTACTGCAAGAAACTTCAAAATAAAACTCAAAAAACCCAGACTGCTACAGCGGCTGTTGCTTCTTCCTTTGAACAATACGTCACTATATCAGCTGAAGAATATGCACATTCTCCCAGTATCAAGAATCTAAGAAACAAACCTCACCAGTTGTTGCTTCTGCTGAGTCAGGTAAAAAGTGTCTCATTTCATCCTCAAACAAATGGATCATTGACTCTGGTGCCACAGATCACATGACAGGTAATCCTAAAATCTTTTCCAGTTTTCAATCTCACAACCCACCATCTCCTGTTACTATAGCTGATGGATCCCATTACGACATTGAAGGGTCGGAACTGTTAAACCAACTCCATCCATTACCTTATCTTCTGTACTAAGCTTACCTAGTCTTGCATTTAATCTTTTGTCTGTCAGTCGTCTTACTAAAGATCTCAATTGCTCTATCTCTTTTTTTCCTAATCATTGTTTATTTCAGGATCTTATGACGAAGCAGACTATTGGTAAAGGGCATGTATCTAATGGGCTCTATATTTTGGATTCTTGGGTACCTCGATCAGTTGCTTGTTCTAGTATTGTATTCTCCTTTTGAAGCTCATTGCAGACTAGGCCATCCTTCTCTGCCAGTGTTGAAAAAGTTATGCCCCCAGTTTTCTGATGTCACTTTAGTGGATTGTGAATCATGTCACTTTGCAAAACACCAGCGAAGCTCATTGGAGTCCTAGAGTAAATAAGAGAGCTGAGTTTGCTTTTCAGTTAGTTCATTCTGATATTTGGGGACCTTGTCCAGTTGTGTCTAAAACTGGTTTTCGATATTTTGTTACTTTTGTTGATGATTTTTCTCGAATGAGTTGGATTTATTTTATGAAAAGCCGTTCTGAGGTGTTTGCTCATTTTTCTGCGTTTTGTGCTGAGATTAAGACCCAATTTAATGTGTCTGTGCAAATATTGCGTAGTGATAATGCTAAAGAATATATGTCAGCTTCTATCCAAAGTTACATGACCCAACAGGGCATCCTTCATCAGACCTCCTGTGTAGATACTCCTGCTCAAAATGGGGTTGCTGAAGAAAAATAGACACCTCCTTGAAACTGCTCGAGCCTTGTTATTTCAAATGAATGTTCCTAAGGCCTTTTGGGCAGATGCTGTTGCTACTGCATGTTTTTTTGATCAATCGTATGCCATCTACAGTCCTAAATGGTGATGTTCCCTACAACATCCTTTTTCCTACCAAATCTTTGTTTCCAATTGAACCACGAATCTTTGGAAGTACCTGCTTTGTCGTGATGTGAAACCTGGACTTACAAACTAGATCCTAAATCCCTTAAATGTGTATTCTTGGGTTATTCTCGAATTCAAAAGGGATATCGGTGTTACTCTCTAGATCTTCAAAGATATGTAGTATCAACAGATGTTAGTTTTTGTGAGCAAATTCCATTTTTTTCATCACAGACTGGAACACAGATTCAGGAAGAAGATGATTGGCTAGTTTACCATGTCTACTCTCCAGTTTCAGCTGAGGAACCTAGTTCTGGGTCACTTTGAAGCTAGTTCTCCTGACATTGAGCAAGCAGCAGTTGGAGACTCTTTGACTGATCAGGGCTGTTGTACCCTTGGCTCCTCCAGCCAAGCCTCCTATCATACAAGTGTATTCCAGAAGATCAGAGCATCAAGATACATGCCCCACACCAGTTTCTTCGTCATCAGATCCTTCACCAAATGACCTTGACATGCCTATTAGTCTTCGCAAAGGTAAACGTCAGTGCACTCTTCCTAAATATCCCATTGCCAATTTCATTTCCTATAAAACACTTATCCCCTCTTTCTAGCTCTTTAATTATCTCTCTAGACTCTGTTTCTGTACCTAAGACAGTTAAGGAAGCCTTATCTCATCCGGGCTGGCATAATGCTATGATTACGGAGTTACAGGCTTTGGAAAATAATCAAACATGGGACCTAGTTCCTCTACTGAGGCAAAGAAGGCAGTTGGATGTAAATGGGTTTATACAATAAAATGCAATGCTGATGGTTCTATTGCTCGCCTTAAAGCTAGATTGGTGGCAAAGGGGTTTGCTCAAACCTATGGTGTTGATTATTCAGATACTTTTTTCACCAGTGGCAAAGCTTACCTCTGTGCGCTTGTTCATTTCCTTAGCTGCTTCGAAACATTGGCCTTTACATCAGCTTGACATTACAAATGCCTTCTGCATGGTGATCTTTTGGAGGAGGTATATATGGAGCAACCACCAGGTTTTGTTGCTCAGGGGGAGTATCAAAAGGTATGCCATCTAAAAAAATCTTTGTATGGTTTGAAGCAGAGTCCTCGAGCTTGGTTTGGCAAGTTTAGTGAGGTAGTTCAAGAGTTTGGGTTACAAAAGAGTAGGTGTGATCACTCAGTTTTTTTCAAACAATCCACCACTGGGGTGATCCTCCTTGTTGTTTATGTTGATGATATTGTCATCACAGGAGATGATTATACAGGAATCAATGCTCTCAAGACTTTTTTGCAGGCTAAGTTTCATACAAAAGATCTGGCCAGCTAAAGTATTTCTTAGGGATAGAAGTTTCCAGATGTAAGAATGGAATCTTTCTATCTCAGAGAAAGTATGTTCTTGATCTACTTGGAGAAACAGGAAAGACAGGAGCTAAGCCTTGCAATGCTCCTATGACTCCTAATGTTCATTTGACTAAAGATGATAGTGACCTCTTTGATGATCCTGAGAAGTATAGAAGGTTGGTTGGAAAACTCAATTACCTCACAGTAACCCGACCAGACATTGCCTATTCTGTAGTATTGTAAGCCAGTTCATGTCTGAGCCCACAGTGAAACATTGGGCAGCTTTGGAACAGATTTTGTGTTATTTAAAAGGGGCTCCAGGATTGGGCTTATTATATAGAAATCATGAACACAATTGTATTGAGTGTTTTGTCGATGCCGATTGGGCTGGATCAAAAGTTGATAGAAGATCTACTACTGGCTACTGTGTTTTCGTTGGTGGAAATCTTGTGTCCTGGAAAAGCAAGAAGCAGAATGTTGTTTCCAGATCAAGTGCGGAATCAGAATATAGAGCCATGGCTCAATCTACTTGTAGAGGTCATGTGGATTTGTCATTTGTTAGAAGAAATTGGATTCAAGGTTTCCTCACCAGCAATACTGTGGTGTGACAACCAGGCTGCACTACACATTGCCTCTAATCCAGTGTACCATGAACGGACTAAACATATTGAAGTTGATTGTCACTTCATTCGTGAGAAAATTCAAGAGAATGTGATTTCCACCAGTTATGTGAAGACTGGCGAGCAATTAGGAGACATATTTACAACAGTTTTAAATGGGAGTCGGGTTGAGTACCTTTGTAACAAGCTGGGCATGATTAACATCTATGCTCCAGCTTGAGGGGGAGTGTTAGAAATACAGCTGTAAAGTAATTGGAGCTAATTAGGGAGCAAATTAGGGAGCTAATTAGGGACTATAATTATTAACTTTGTTTGCTTTTCTTTGTATAAATAACATTAGTGTTAATGAAAATATAATGAGATTCAATTCAGAATTATTACAGCATTCAAGTTGTAGGAATCTCCAATTTTGCAACTAACTTTTCTTTCTCTATTTTTAGGGTGAAGTTGCAAGATCTCTGTCTGATGTTGATGATCTTGCTAGTACTTTTCTTCAAAGGTTAGTTAACTGTTTCTAATACCTCGTTTTTTCATTTCTCATATCATTTTCTGGGCAATCTTTTAGTGCATTCTTGAACATGCATTTTAATTTTCATCTGGCACCCTTTGTCACTTTTAGCGTTGTGTTAATTTATGCAAGTTGAAGTTTTTTGAATGTGACTTTTGAGATTTTCAATCAGATCATGTTGTGGATGGAAAGTATAGGAATTGATTGTTCACTTTCCAATTTGCTTAGTCATTTGATATTTGCTTTGCATGTTCTGATGTGTCTAGGAGTTATGTCAATTTCACAATTTGTTTTAAATTACAATATTTCTTTTTGGAAAGTGTCCTTTCCATTTCATATTTTGTTTTGTTTAATTGTTCTCTATTCATTGTTGATCGCTTGCATTATGTGGGTACTATTGCAAGAGGGATCCGAGAATTAAAAAAAGCAGACATGGAGTTGTGGACATGGGTATAAATTATGTGTTGTTTCCCCCTCGTTGGCATATGATAATTTTTGTATTTATCGGACATATAAATTGTGCGCCCTTTAGTATTGGCTTTTAAGATCAGTTCTGTTGGAGCTTTGGCAATAGCCTTCATGTGTTCTTGTATGCATGAATTGAATGTCAGCATTTCAGTTCCTAACATGTTTGCCAAAGTTTAAAATTAACTGGATACTACTTGCAGTCTGCCTTGCTCTTTCTCAAATTAAATATACTTTCAAACATTAGCAACAAGGTACCCCTTCTAATGCAAGTCTTATAGGGTGTAAATTCACTCCATACTTCAAGTAGTCATTAAATTTAAGTATTATTGTCTGGAAGTTAATTGCCTTTTGGTGTCAATACATAAATATTTAGGGCTGAGCATTTGGTAGGTTCGGTTTGAAAACCAACCAAACCGAACTTGACATAGAAGAAAACCGAACCGAACCGAACCATACCAAACAATGGTTTGTTCGGTTATTTGGGTTTCACATTATTTGGGCCAATTTCCCACTTTTCTCCATTAATTCATTAAAAGCATTCAAATGAACGCACATGATCTTAGAAGAATATACTGGGAATATGCCAATTACCAAATAAATTAATTATCAAAAAAGAAAATAATTAAATAAAAAAATGAAAAAAAAATTCCTATTCACTTTGGTAAAGATCTAGTAGGATTAAAGTGAGACAAACAACACACTGTTTGAAGATTATTCAAGAGTCATCATGAGAGACTGAGATCTTAAGAAATGATGGTGATTGAAGAGGCGGCGGGTGGACAGTAAAAAGCGAGAGAGATGTTATCCTGTAACACAAGGTAGGAGGAGGTGGTAGAGAGAGAGGAGGTATTTTATGGGGGGGAGAGAGAGAGAGGGAGGGAGGTGTATGTGTTTGGGTTGCAGAGATCAAGTGAAATTTAGGGAGTAAAATTTTTAGGGTAAAATTTATATATATATATATATACACACACACACACACACACAAAATTAAAATGGCATAGTTTTGGTAAAATATTGGTCAGGTCAGTTATTTTGGTTTTCCCTCTGCACAAACCAAACCGAACAGTCTGAATTCTATATTACAAACCAGACCAAATTATCCAGGTTTCTGTTCAGTTTTTGGTTTCGGTTTGGTTTTTGCATGCCCCTATAAAGATTATTCGAGAGTCATCACGAGAGACCAAGATCTTAAGAAATGATGGGTGATTGAAGAGGCGGCTGGCGGACAGTGAGAAAGCGAGAGAGATGTTATCCTGCAACACAAGGTAGGAGGAGTGTAGAGAGAGAGAGGAGTTATTTTATGGGGTGGGGGGGAGAGAGAGAGAGGAGAGAGGTGTACGTGTTAGGGTTGCGAAGATCAAAGTGAAATTTAGGGCGTAAAATTTATATATATACACACACACACAACACACACTAAATTAAAATGGCATAGTTTTGGTAAAGTATTGGTCAGGTCAGTTATTTTGGTTTTCCCTCAGATCAAACCAAACCAAACAGTCCGAATTCCTATATTACAAACCAGACCAAATTATCCAGGGTTGTGTTCAGTTTTTGGTTTCGGTTTGGTTTTGCGTTGCCCCTATAAATATTTCTTTTATAATATAACTATATTAGTATATGTTGATATATTAACAAAGCTTACGAGTTTTGGAACTCTTTTGTTCATCGAGGAAGAGTATTTTGAATTAAAAGATGAACAAGCAGCAGCTGGGTAACCTAGGTTTCAATTTTACCTGTCCTTTAAAATTACCTTTTTTTTCCCTGGGTATCAACCTTATTGGCACACAGCAAGTTTGTATTAGCTGTTGATAAGAACTTAGTATATATGCGACATGTCTGCTCGGTATTGTGGGTTATTTATGTCAGTTTTGTTACACATCTTGTTTGTTTATTCTCTTGCAGTTGAACAAGGTTGTCAGTGGACCAGGAGTGCAGGAGTAATTGGTGATAGGGGATCCAGAGAAAGTGAGTATCGGAATTGCGTAATTTATTTTAATACTCTGAAGTTTGAGTTTTCTTCTAAACTTTTAGTAAATCTTTATATAGTTTTTAATTTTCCAGTTAATGTTCTGTTTAGTATATATATATAGTATATATCTTCGTTATTGTGTCATGGTGGCTGTTGTAGGCAATTGAGTTTATGTTTGTACATCAGTGACTTGTTTTTATTCATGATTCATACAATTTGAAGTTTAGCAAATGTTCTTCTGGGCACCATACTGGGCACTGTTTCAGTTTGTTGTGCAATATAAGCAGGGAGGCTGCCTTCTTGGTGAATATCATACGCATTAAACTTTGAGTATGCACAGAAAGAGTTTGTGTAGTATATTCATTATTGCCAGTTTAATTTAAATCTTATCAATTGGGCACAGAATATAGAATCCAGTGTTATTTAACATTTCAAGATGCGGTTGGGACATTTGTTAGGGTTTACTTGTGTTATCCTTTTCATGCTTCTGTTTTTGCACTTGATATTGTTGTCAACTTTTTGTTGCCTCCATCCTGTATAAGAAACACTTAATTTTCTTAATATTGGGTTTATACTATAGATGGAAATAAATGAAAAAGCCTAAGGGTGCTATTATTCCAGGTTCACCTGCTGCTGAATGGGCTCAAGGGGAGGAGTTTCTGATCTGGTTTGATGAACAGCAGCCATTTGATGAAGGCAATCAGGATGGCAAAGATGGTCCTCACAACCCTATTCCTCTTCTGCCCGCCTTTCAGAATTAAAGTCTTTGTACAGAACATCATCATACCCTGAGCAGCAGCATCATCAGCCTTTCTCCAGTGAACCAATTCTTGTGCCGAAGTCTTCTTACACTTCATATCCTCCCCCTGTTGGACAATCTCCTCAGGCTTCACCAAATCATAGTCATCTAAATATTCTGTATCATGGTGGTGGTTCCCAAATGGCAATGTCTATGCCAAACCTTTCTCCCTTTTCAAGTTCTCAGCTTCAATTGCCAGGATTACATCATGGATCACCGCATTTTGCTGGAAATATGTCACATTTTTCATCTGGTCTATCTGCAAATAGCCGGCCGCCAAAGTCAATGGGTTGATCATACTGGTTTGTATCCTG
>JBBPFJ010000692.1:0-59830 GCA_037975025.1 Excoecaria agallocha | reverse complement strand
CTATTCTGTCTTATATCTCATAGTCATTTTTTATAACAATTATCTCATAGGCTCATGGTATCCTGCGGAATAAATTCCTATGGCTAGCTATACTATCCAAGAGTTGGAATTACCCACTGTACACTAAGGGCATTATTAAATTTTATCTTTTCTTATTGTTTTTTTTGTTATTATTTATTCTTATTACTTTATTTTAATCACATTATGCTCCCAAACTTATTCAAATAAGCTCATTAATTGCACATTCATCATAGAAAAGCTTTATATCACAAGAATTTAAACAAAACATATTATTTTAATTAGAGTTGCTATTCGGCCATCAAAGAATTTGCCACTTACAATTTATTCTTTGCTCCAAATTAATGCCATACCTTATTTTATGTCCATTTAGGTCACTATATGGTGATAAATGATAATTACACATAAAAGTTTACAAGTTTCATCAACTTTTTACATTATGTAACTATGACATAATGTTCCCTAATAATCATTTTTCATTTTATATATTTTCAATAGATTAAATAACATCAATTGCCCACATTTCAAATAGTTTGCATTAAGGTACCTTTAGTAACCTAATTTGGCTACTAAGGTAAGTACTACTTAATTTTTATTGTCTTAATTTATTTAAGTCTCTAATTACTTATTTTAGCATATTATTGATTAATATTAAATTAATTCACTATCTTAAGCCCTATGACATAGTTACATAATAGAAAAATTATGGAAAATTCAAGTAAATTAGTGAAATTAAAGGTAATTTGCATCCACTAACCTCCAAATTGCTGGAAAAGAGCTGATTACACCTTCTCCTTTCCTTTATCCTTGTAAACTTGCCTTTCCTTCTCTTTTTCTTCTAATAGCCAAAATTTACAAAGGAAGAATTATGAGTTTTTCCCAGAATATTAAGCCATTTAAAGCTATAAATCAAATCTCCTAATCAATATATACATGCTCATAAAAATTCTCCCACATATCTCATCTAATTTTCACAAAATCACAAAATTTATCTTACTTTCTCCTACCTTTTATCTTAAAGTTCTTGGCCTCCTTTTGATACCAGCTTCTTACTAAGTTAGAGAGGGATAAATTCTGAGTCTAGAGTAAATTTTTGGGCCGGAAATTCAAGGGAATAAGGATTGGTTAGAAGAAAATGGTGAGATGAGAGAAGAAATTGTGAATTTCGGATTTTCACAAGAAAGGAGGAGAAGATGGCCGAAAATTCCAGAGATTTTCTGATATTTTGGTTCTTATATATGGTGTTTTAAGTGTACCAAAGGAGAGGCCAAGATTCACCTTGCAACTATTGAATCTAATGGCTTTAAATAATGCCACATGCCACTCATTCAAGCATGCACACACATTCTACTGTCCTAATCTTGCACACACATGATCAAAGCTTCACAATAATGATCTCCATGAATTTTTATGGTCAAATTCACGATTTTGACTCCTTAAATGGCCCGATTTCGATTTTTCACCTCGAAAATCTAGCTTTTTATCTGAAATTCAGAATTCTCTGAAATTTTACCTAGAGTGTCACAATATATTCAACAATATATGGTAAAAATTTCAGCTAATTTCAACTTTTTTCGATATACTTTTAGCTTTGACGGCTTGTGCAGCCCATTCGAAACCAGAAATTACAGATTTACCAGAATTACTATTTTCTAGTTCTCTGAGCGTCACTACACTATTTATGACATATATGTATAATATTAAGTCAATCAGAGATCTTTAAGGTCTCCAAATATTCAGTCAAAATTTCTAGTCGAACCTACGACTCAGGAAATTTTTCTTTGTTTACCCTTTTGGAGGCCTATTTGACCTCAATTTTCACTCAAATTGTACCACCGTACTCCACTTAACATGTACTTTCATATTTTATATTAAATTCATATTGTCCAATGGGTTGGCCATTTTCGGGTTTCTCGGCTCGGACACGATTAACGGTACATTTTTTTTAAATTTCCTGTTCTACTCAACTCTAATTACTCCAAAACTCAACCTAAGTTAACTATTCACACTTTACACATGTCATGCATGGAAATTTCAAATATTTGGGGGCGTTACACTAGTTTTATAATATTAGACTATTAGCATATAGTTGATCTTGTCGATACGAGAGAGATATATGTTAAGTTTCTTTAGTTATAAATTAATTATTAAGATTCAAGCCAAAAAATTAATTATTAAGATTGAATTAAATTTAATTCTATTTTCTTTACATTATTTATGCATTTTTTGAAATGAAAATGATCTATTTTGTGTATTGTTCGGCTAAGATATACTTAGGATCGGAAATTAATTAGAAATTTTATTAAAATAAATGTAATTATTTGTAATGAGGTAAAAATTGGTAGTATTTAGTGATATATAATTTCAATTTGGAAAAAGCATAACTATGTCAAGCAATCAAATGAATGATAATTAATTTGGAAAAGATTTTGCCTAATTACTTGAACAAGAGAAAAATCATTTGGGTATTGCATTACAATTTTTCTTGCTTTTCTTTTTTTTTTTTTTGGTTGTACTACTAGAGGCGGAGCTAGATTTAGCAATTAAAATTAACTAAAGTGTACAATATATACCCTTACTCTATTAATTAATTGAAGATATTGGAGCAAGGGTATACAATTTATAATATTCCTTTTAATTATTTGTTATTGAATTTTTTAATAATAAAAAATTATAAATCAGATATTTTTTCTTAAATGTAAGCTAGTATAACAATAATACATTTTCTTGAAGAGTAGCAAGTACTCTTAGAAATATGAATTTTTACCTAAACTTGTAATATAAACTTGTTGCAATATATAGAAGGAAAAATTCACAAAATTTATACTCTATCTTATAATTTTCTGTTAATTGCTAAATAACGAAATTATCACAAATTTTTTAATAGGAGAATTTCTATATTATATTTATTATTTTTTATTGGTTAATTAACAATCATTTTTCAATTATTCGTATTTCGTAAAACCTATATGCAATATAATTATATTCTTTTATATACCATTCGTGAGACAATAATGATCCTTATATAATTTACAGATTATTTGAATTTTTCTAACAAATTGAAAGAAAAAAGTGTTAAAGAATTGAATTTTATTTTTTATTGTATTAATTATATTTGACGTAATTAATTACGTAACTTAATATTATTTTAATTGATGGATAAATAGATGTATCAAATTTTGATATCTATACTAGCTTGACTAGTTGTTAACATGGTTTGGTTAAATATAAATTCATTTTTCACATAAGAATTAAAATTAACTAAAGCGGAGTTGGATTTAGCCATTAAACTTAACTGATGTTTACAATGTTTACCCTTACTCCATTAATTAGTTGAATATATTGGAGCAATGATATCTAATGTATACTATTACTTTTAATTATTTGGTATTGAATTTAATGAATTTAAAAAATGTGGAAAAAAAATCTATTAACTCTTGACCATAATTATTATAAAATTAAAAGCATAAATCATAGGATCTTTTATACAAATTAAGTATTTATTTCATTTTTAATAGAAGTAGGGAAGAAATAATAATAATAATAATAATAATAATAATAATAATAATAATAATATTATTATTATTATTATTATTATTATTATAGATTGTTAAATTGAAGTGGAGAAGAAATTAAATTCATTATATTTATTTTTTATACAAACTGAATAAATTGTATCTGCATTCAATTTAACATTCAGTTCTAATAATTGTATTTACTTTACCCAAAAATAATATATTGCATTCACTTTTATCCACATTTAATTTGATATTCACCGAATATATGAAGCAAAAAGCAAAAAGAGGATAACAATGATAACTTAATTACCTTTTTATAAGCCCAATATGACTTGAGGTTAAAATGGCTTGAATTTGACTTAAATGGCTTCAAATATCTTACTTTTATAAATGTTAATTTTGTTTTAAAAAATAGTAAAAAATATACATTTACATTATTGTCCCCATTTGAGTGACTCAATTTGAGCCACTTATCTTTTTCGTATTTACTTTGCGTATAATATCAAATTGAAAGTGAATACAATTTATTAAATTGGGACAAAAGGTAAATATAATATATTGTATACAGTCTATTCAGTTTGGACAAATTAAAAGTGAACACAATTTATTAAATTGGGTACAGTCTATTCAGTTTTTCGTATTGTAAATAGAGCTGGAATGAATTTATTTATTAAAAGTAGAATGAATAAATAGAGTTGGTCTTTCAATATCTACAGCTCAGCCTGCAACTTCTTACCATATGTACTTTTAGGACATTGACTACTCTTTCGCTACTTTATCATGGTGTCTGCAATGACTTGTGACCAGTGAGAGAGTTTGAGAAATGGCTTATATATATATATATATATTAAAAAAAAATTAAACCGATCGGTTAATCAAAACCGACGATTTTTTAAAATCGTGAACCGAAACCGAACCGAAAATCGAAAATCGAAAATCAATATTTTTAAAAATTTTAACCATTTTTTTGGTTCGGTTAACATTAAAAATCGGTTCGATTTTGAAACGATTTTTCAGTTTTTTTCTCATTCCTACTAATAATTGTATTTACTTTGCCCAAAAATAATACATTGCATTCACTTTTATCCATATTTAATTTGATATTCACCGAATATATGAAGCAAAAAAGCAAAAAGAGGATAACAATAATGACTTAATTACCTTTTTATAAGCCCAATATAACTTAAGGTTAAAATAGCTTAGATTTGACTTAAATGACTTCAAATATCTTACTTTTATAAAAGTTCATTTTGTCTTAAAAAATAGTAAAAAATATACATTTACATTATTGTTCCCATTTGAATGATTCAATTTGAGCCACTTATCTTTTTCGTATCTACTTTGCGTATAATATCAAATTGAAAGTGAATACAATTTATTAAATTGGGGCAAAAGATAAATATAATATACTGTATACAGTCTATTCAGTTTGGACAAATTAAAAGTGAATACAATTTATTAAATTGGGTACAGTCTATTCAGTTTTTCGTATTGTAAATAGAGTTGAAATGAATTTATTTATTATAAGTAGAATGAATAAATCGAGTTGGTCTTTCAATATCTACAGCTCAGCCTGCAACTTCTTACCATATGTATTTTTGGGACATAACTACTCCTTTGTTACTCTGTCATGGTGTCTGCAATGACTTGTGACCAATGAGAGAGTTTGAGAAATGGCTTTTATATATATATATATATATATATATATATATATATATATATATATATATATATATATATATATATATATATATATATATATTAAAAAATAAATTAAACCGGTCGGTTAATCGAAATCGATGGTTTTTTAAAATCGTGGACCGAAACCGAACTGAAAATCAAAAATTTATATTTTTAAAAACCTTAACCATTTTTTCGGTTCGATTTCGGATTGATTTTTCGGTTAACCATTTTTTCGGTTTTTTTTGCTAATCCCTAACATAAACCTTCTGAAAAAAAAAGATCAAATGAAATCATTGATGATTAAGAGTATCGGTATACTCTCCTACTTGCATTAACATCTTCTGTTATTATTTTGTGACATATTTGATTAATTTTATTTTGTTACATTCTTGATAAAGAAGCAATGTATGTTTACATTATTAGAAGATAAATTAAAAAAAAAAAAAACTAACATCACAATTAAAACAAACTGATTTTGAGTGGAGGGAAAGAATAAAGATGAAAATAAAAATAAAATAAAATAAACTTTAAAATATAAATGGAGTTCATTCACGTTTGATCTTTCTTTATTTTTTTAAAATAATAATAATAATAATAATAATAATAATAATAATAATAATAATAATAATAGAGTTCATCAAACTAAAGAAAGTGAAAAAATATTATTTATAAAAGAAACGGCTATACACTTAGAGGTGAGCAAAAAAAACTGAAAATATATTTAATTGCAAAATCGGTCCGAAATTAAACCGATTTTTTCGATTAAACGATCTAATAAATTTAATTACGGTTTTAATTTTTATATTTTTTGTTTTTCGTTATGGTTTTGGTTTTTAGATATCGGAAAACCGTTAGTATACGGTTAACCAAACATACATTTTTTATTTTTATACCTTAAAAATTTTTCTTTTTTTTTTCTATTTCTCTCTAAAACTTACATAAAATAATATTTTAAAATATATTTAAATTATATTTTTATTTTTATATCTTAATTTTTTATATTTTTTAATAAAATTTATATAATATTTTAAAATAAATTTATATTATGTTTTTTTAATTATATAATAATATTTATACGTAGTAATTGATTAACTTTTATATATGTTGCGTTTTTATCCTATATTGGTATTCGTATTTTACTTAATAGTATTTAATTATATTTTTTTAATATTTTAGAGTTTATTTTTTAATATTTAATATTTTTCAAAATTTTATATGATTTAGAATTAAATATATTAACTTTCAATAAATATCAAATTTATTTTATAATATTAGTTATTAATTTGTTGAACATGAATTTTAGCTAGTAAATTATACTTGTTTTGTAATTTTTTTTAAATTACTTCGTACAGTTGAAATTGAATTGAATTTTGCCTATCTTTTTATAATTTTATATTATAAATTTTAATGGTTAACTGAAAAATAATGGTTAACGAAATCGAAAAATTAAAATAAATGGATTGGTTAACCAAATATAATACACTGGTTAATAGTTAGTGTTTTTAAAAAAATATATTAATGGATTTGTTAATTTTTTTTTGCTAATAGATCAGTCTATACTCACCCCTAACTCCACTTGTGTGTAGCAGTTTTAATTTTGTCACGAACACAGAAATTATAGATGTACAAAAGCAATTCAAAAGTTTACCTCTAAATTTCTAAGAGTGCAGTGATGAATGAATCCAGAAGTGTAATTTAAGAATCTGTAACTGTTGTATTTGCCTTTAGCCTGCTTCTTATGTGTCGTATTTTCACTCCAGTAAACCACTACACTTGAACCAGGTTCATCCTCAGTCACCCATGATACTATCACTGCATTTCCATCATGATCTCCTTGCGTTATATGAACCTTAATAAAAAAACACAAACCCATAAATCAAAAACCATTACTTTTTCAAAAAAATTAAGAGAGAAAGAGGTAGAAAATGAAAGAAACCTGCTGAGGAGCATTATAGCCAGAAGGGACACGAAAGACATCGCTATCAAGAGGCATATCAAAAGTTTTATCCACTGGTCTAACAAAAGTACTGGTTTTACCTCCATTGCAGAAGACTGCTACATTCGAAATCAAACCCAGAAGAATTAAAGGAAGCAATGAAGAGGAGGCCATTTTGGATTGAGAGCCGCAGTCGTCTTCGTGTTCAGCTTATCCCCATCGTATCCTTGAAAATGAAAGGCCAGATTTAAGTATTAATTTAGAGGATTTGCAGCTAAAAATACGCGGAATATTCAAGGAGTTATGCCAAATACAGCGCCAGAAATGTCAACGGGTTTATTAAGTTTCGGAAACCGAGGATTAGGGGTTAAGGAATCTGTTAAAGAAAACAAGCAGCAGCGACTAGAATGTGAACTCTCTCTTTTTATTTATACGTGGAGGGATTGATGCTACTCAAAGAACGATACTGCTTTCATTCCGTGCTGTGATTTTTTTGGGAAATTTTTTATTCCATTTAAAATAATAATTTCTAGATTTTACAAGATATTAATTATATATTTTTTGTACTTTTATATATAAAAATTAATAAAATAAAAATATATAATTAGTATAATAATAGCATATAAAATAAGAAATGGAGAGATATATTGTTGTTTTCGAGAAAAATAATTTAGTAATCAGAGGCGCACAGGTGAGGGTCAGACAGGGAATTTGAAAAAGGAACAGTGGATTGGATTATAAAAGCAAATAATTTAAATTTGCAGCAA
This sequence comes from Excoecaria agallocha, assembly GCA_037975025.1. Lineage (NCBI taxonomy): Eukaryota > Viridiplantae > Streptophyta > Magnoliopsida > Malpighiales > Euphorbiaceae > Excoecaria > Excoecaria agallocha. Next base: position 51,908 of record JBBPFJ010000692.1, on the reverse strand, counting down.
GGATTAACTGAAATCAACTTTTCAATGAACATTTTAGCCAGCCAGCCAGATCTTGGTTTATCATCAATTGTCATACTCATGCACATGCATTGCCGTTGACTAAAATACGTTGCTTAGGTATTATTATTATTATTATTATTATTATTATTATTATTATTATTATTACCAGTGGATTCTGATGCCAAAACTGTCTTTAAGTTGGTTCAAACCAAGCAAGTTCCAGCCGCAGGTTTATGGCTGCCAATTCACACATCAAGTTTCAAGAAAGTTAAGGGACTTTTGAGTTGCAAACTAAAATTGCGAAAGTAGTTAATAGCTTAAGAATGAAGAGTGCAAATTGCCCTTTATCAATAAGGTAAATTTCTCAAAATTATTAACAAATATAAATAATGTTGTTAAAATCAAAATAAAATATGAAAGGTTAGAAAAGTAAAATAAATACGCGGAATTTCAAAGATTGGAACTCTCACTATGCTGACTGTACTCTCCCCACTAACAATTGATATATCTTGTGCTAAAAAAAAATGGGACATTTAAATTTGACTCGGTATTTAAATTTTAGCAGTAGCACTTGTATTTGTTTATTTTATAAATAATAAATATAAATTCATACTGAATTTAAAATATTAAAGCGGATAATATTTAATTATACTAATTATTATCGCACAATATACAAATTAATTAAAAAATTCATGAAAATACACACAAAAAAACTCAATATATTTTATTTTTAATTTTTATCAATTTTACCGTGTATATAAGACATATATTTTTATTATAATGGTTCAAATAATATCTCGGTACAATTAATAATTGTCACTTGTCTCTAATTTTTTTAAAAATAATATTAGTTTATATTTATTGTTTATAAATTGACAAGTGTATTCAATAAATTACTGTTGAAAAGTCAAGATTCGGTTGATGCATAAATCAGTAAAAGCGGTCGCTGGACCATAAATTCTCTACCCACACTCGATGGTGAGAAGAAACAAAGGCTGAAGCTGAAAGCTTTTCAGTTATTTATTACTTTATAAAAATCAAAGTCTTTCTTTCAATTCTTTTTTAGTCTTCCCTTCAATTATTTAATTACTTAATAAAAATCAAAGACTGCCTTTCGTCACTTCTTTTCTTTAATAATTTTATGTCCCCATATCTCAAAATGTCCCGCTTTTATATAATATTTTAGTGTTTGGTTGACACTTTACTAGCCTAAATGCAAACGATAGCAATTGTATTAGGATAGGACTAAGAAAAAATCAGAAAAGCAGTCCGAAATATAATTGATTTTTCGGTCAATCTAATCGATTTTGATTTTTAAATTTTAAATTTTTTGATTTCAATCCACGGTCTGAAAAAATCAGTAGTTTCGGTTGATCGGTTAGTTTAGGGTGTGTTTGAAAAGCGCATGTATTTTGAGTAACGATTTGGGATATTATATATGTATATATATATATATAAAGAGGTAAAATTACTTTATACAAATTCTGATAGCCGAACTTTGAAATCATAACTTAATTGTCTGATTTGTTTCAATGTCTAATTTATTATATTAATATAATTAAAAGGCTTAAATATTTTACAAATTACCATGTTTACAAATTTATAGTTTAAAGTTTATTTACCAATATACTTTTAGTGTTTCATTTAGGTTTCTATTAGATCCCAAATTAAAGTTTATAACGAATCAAATTTCGTATATATATATATATATATATATATATATATATATATATATATATATATATATATATATATATATATAAGGTTTTAATTAAATCGCTTCGTTAATAATATTTTAGGTTTCTAATAGCAACACTAATGACATGTTAGGATTCAATTAATTTATTTTAATTGGACTCACAACTATTTTTATAAGTGAAAGAAAATATGCTATAAAAACTCGAGATATAATCATAAATATCTCTTGTAGCACATGATCACAATTCGACGAGATCGTCCTCTCTTTTGCGTCACCGGTGAATTTTTTGAATTAGTTTATTTTTTCGATTTTTTATTTTCAATTTCATGGTTTTGATATTGGTTATCTATTAGTACACGGTTAATCAATTCACACACACATATATATACACACTTTAAATATTCTTTTTTTTTTGTATTCCTCTCTAAAATTTACATAAAGTAATATTTTTAAGTATATATACATTATATTTTTATTTTTATATCTTAAATTTTTATATTTTTCTCTAAAATTCATATAATCCTTTAAACTATATTTAAATTATGTCATTATATTTAATTATATAGAGTAACCAATTAATTTTTATATGCAATATTTTTATCATATATATTAGTGTCCATATTTTACTTAATAGCATTTAATTATATTTTTTATATTTTATAATGTATTTTGTAACAGGTAATATTGTCCAAATTTTTTTACTTAGAATTAAACATGTCAATTTTCAACAAATGTCAAATCCATTTTATAATATTAATTATAAATTTATTGAACATGAATTTTGGATAGTATATGATATTTATTTTGAATTAATTTGCATATTTGAAATTAAATTAAATTTTATCTAATTTTTTTTTATAATTGTATGTTGTAAATTTTAATGGTTAATCAAAAAATATTGATTGAAATTAATGGATTGGTTAACTGAATGTAACGAACTGATTAAAGGTTAATAATTTTAAAAAATAATTTTAATGTGTAGGCACCGTGACCCAAGTCAACTTAGATTATAATTATTTAATGATGAGAAGATAGTATATTTCTGACGTAAAGCGTGAATCTCAAAATTTTGACTTCGATTTTCATATCTTCATAAAAACTTTGTGGTTTTCTAAGTGTTTTTTTGGAAAGATTTTGACAAATAGCACTAAAAGCCTTGGTTTTGGCCTCAACAATGACAGACAGACGTTTGTCATAAGAGGGACGGCCATCTATAGCTGTCTCTTCAGTTTAGGTCAAATTAGGGGTATTTTTATAAATTTTAAGAAATCATGTGAGGGACGGCCGTCTGTCAATGACGAACGCCCGTGTGTGGGGTTATTTCCAAATTTTTCATGTTTTCCATTTTTGAAAATCAAGGATAAGGACGAGATTTGAGGGATTCCGAATTTAAAGGGATTAATCCTTCCTAATCTAAAAGAATCAAAGTTAGAGTTGGTCTCCAACTCTTCTCCAGATATAAAAAGAAAATTAGGATTTTCAAAAAGAGAGATTCTCAGAATTTTGGAAGGGAATAGTGTTTTTGAGAGAGAAACTAATTCTCTTTTCTTGAAATCAAAGTTCAATATAGATCACTCACACTAGAAAGCACAAAAATCTCTTTATTTTTTAACATGGAAGTCGCGGATCGAAGTGGAGATTAGCGCTTCCAGTTTCACAGAATCAAGAATATCCTGAGGGTAATATTCTAGGTCAAGCTTTCTCTCTCTAGTTCATATCACCATCATATAAATGTGTTTACCGCTATATGACACTGTAATATATGATTTTGTGATTGTTAATTTGATTTATATGATTCTCGAGATGCCATATTTATGTCATGATGATTCAAGATTGTTTAATGCATTAGAATAATATGTTAAGATTTGTTTTTTCTCCATTAATGCAAGATAGATGATTTTATTTAATTTTTGTGTTTACATGTTTTCTTACTGTTTTAGTACATTTTAATTACTTATTTAATGTTATAGTTAGATTCAGTATATGTTAGAGTCTTAAAATTGCATTTAGGGTTTAAAATTGGTTGTTTCTTGATTTTTGGGTTTGAGCACCTGCCTTCTGCCTGCCTTTCAAGTGACAGATGGAAAAAAAGCATCACAGAGTGCCATCTGTCACACATCGCGGTGGTTTCTCCTCGTCCCGTCCCTCATCTTGCTTAAGGCATCTGTTGGTCTTCAAAGGCGTCTGTGGCTTGATTTCCTCTTATTTTAATGCTTTTCAATGCTTTCCATTTTGAATTAAGTCATTTTCTTAGTATTTATTTTTATATTCTATTATGTATCTTTGTGAGCATAGTTTCTAGTACGTATTCATGTCTTTATTTTTAGTATGGCTATTTTGTCTATTATTTTAAGTGATTTTAATATTCATTTCCTTTTAATATGCTAATTAATTTATTTTTTGTGCTTTGTGTGAGCAAATTATTTTATGCATTTTTGGAGTTCTCGATGGATGATTATGCATTAGGAGTCGTACCCCAATAGGGCACTAAGCTCCCTAAAATTGGGGGCAGCTGTAGACACCGAGGCTTGAGGCAGCCTAAATCAAAATTACCCGATGAGGAAGCATCATTTATATTACGGATGGAGAATGAAAACTTTGATTCTTATCCTTGATTTCCACAAAGTTTTTAAGGTTTTTATTGAGCTTTGTCCTTTTGGTTTTTTTTTGGGCTAAAACGAGCTTTTAAATGGAAAAAATTACCTTTTTTCGTGATAGACGGACTGTCCATCTGTCTCTGACCATAAGTCATGACAGACTCCCATCCATGGTGACAGATGGGTTGTCCGTTCGTCGCGTGATTTTTAGATTTACTTTCCAAGTTTTTTGGGTGAGAAGGGGGATTTTTTAGATTTTTTTTATCTCAAATCTAATCCGATCTTTAGGGATTAGATTGGGCATTTAAGACTTAAAAATAGAAGTTTGGAGGATTTTTTAATACTAAAAAATGAGAGTTTTAATGGGACTCAATAACTCACTAAAATAAATAAAAAAATCGTAGGGTTTTAGGGGGGATTCTATCTTTTTCTATTCTTCTACCCTTTTTTTTGGTGGCTAAAAAAAATTTTGATTTTCTTGAGAAACTTGAGAAAGTCAGCCATTAGTTCTTGAGAATAGAAAATTAATTTTTATCGCCTAAGAATAAAAAGACACCTTTACATCTTTTCACAACACAAAAATATTTTCATTTTTATCAATCGTGGAAATCATTAGAGAGGGACTTGAAGCACAATTCTTTAGCCTTCTAAAAAGTAACAGAGGGTAATATTCTTGGCTTTTATTCTATTTTTTATTTCAATTAATCATCATGTAGAAATGTCAATTTATTATGTGAAAATATTGTTTATTCATTTTTTTTTTATTTTATTTACGCAATGAAAGCATGTCTTTAATTAATGTTGTTTATACCATGATTAGTTATCTTTAATTCATTTTTTTGTCACTTTTGTATTTGTGATAATATTTTGTATGTGGTAACATGTTAGAAGGCCATGACTTAGGTTTAATGTCTCCATTAATGCATATTTACTTTCTTCAATAAATTCTTATTTTTACATGATGTTTATTGTTTTTATCTGATTTAGATATATTTTGATGTTTTAAAATAATTTTGGTATGTTTTATGATGTAGAAATATGCATGATTAAGTTAGAAATAGATTTTCTTAGTTTACTATGTGTTTTTTTGCATTTCTTGCCTCTTCTCGAGTGACGAATGGGAAGAAAGCCCTCATAAATGCCCCGTCTGTCATGCCGATAGATGAAATATCGTGGGAACTTCTTTTCGACCCATCCTACCCTTCGTTCTTGGTTGTCTATCATTGTATGTGGCCATCAGTGGCCTTGTTTCCTTTTCTTTTACTATCATTTTTACATTTCTTATTGCACTAATCTCATTTGCATGATTAATTATATTTTTAGGTGTTATTTTAATTCCGTTTGCATGTTTTCCATTTTATTTTTTTATTATTTTAGGCCATAATGTATTTTTAATATTTATAATTTTATCTATTTGTTAGATTTGTTATAATTCTAACCACTTATCTTCCTTGTGTCTTTTGAGCAATTCATTTTATTGCATTGGGACTCTTGGAGTTTGGGCTACATGCTTTGGAGAATTCCCATGGAAGATGCTAATTCTTTTTTGCTTATTTTATTTTTTTATTTCTTTATTATTTGATTATTTGGATGTATTATTTTGGGAATATAATAGGTGGTAAAAAAAATGATTTTCGCACGTTGAATTAAAATTCATTTAAAATTATTTTTATTAATCAAATTAGGGTTTTTTTTAATAAAAATAAATAGGAGAAAGAGAAGAGAGGATTAAAATTTAAAACTCAATTATAAAATAGCACCTAACCAAGATTCCTAATAAGAGTAATATCCCGAACACCAATCTCTATTTGGGCATCAAAAGGTCGAGAATCATTTTTTAACGTTTTGTTGGGTGGCGACTCTATAACACCTACCTCTTTTAGGTCCATTAGTAGATGTCTTTATGGGTTGACTACCAATAATAATTTGGGCTTGATCCCTTTTATTATGAAGTAGCCAATTTATGAATTAAAGTGATCCTTCTCCAGATTCAAGCCCTAAAAGTGGGCCCCGGAGAGCGAACCTGAAGATGAGGGATGGCTCCAATGTGCATCACACCTTGTTCAAGTCTATAAAATCAACACACATCCTCCACTTTTCGGTAGCTTTTTTTACCAGCACTACATTTGATAGTCATTCTAGGTAAAATACCTCTTTGATGAAGCCATTATTCAACAAAATGTTTATCTCTTCCTCCAAAGCCAGTTGGTGCTCAAGTGTATGATTACGCTTCTTTTACTTTATTGGTTTACAATCAAGCCAGATGTTCAGAGAGTGAGTTATTACTTCTAAGGATATGCCTATGATGTCTAAAGGCTACCATACGAATACATCAATAAATTCTATCAATACTGCTATCAGGGTTTCTTTCTTTATGCCAGTTTTACCAGCAACCATGTGTATGATCTTTCCTAGCAAGAATTCAACATTTTGTAATGTATCCCCTGACTCGGCCTTTCAATCTCCACTATCTAAAGTGTCAAGTGTATCAAGTCGCAGAACTTAATTAGCTTATTTTAGCATTAGACTGGGGCTTTAAGTACCAAGTTTTACATAGGCATACAAGCATCCACCATGGCCAACAAAGGTCTGCCAAAAATAACATTGTAAGAGAATGAGATATTTACCACCATGAAATCCGCTGTGTATAACCTAACTATTACATCATCCCTGGGTTGGATGGGTAAGCTTATCAATCTTTCCACCCTGAGATACCGATGAGAGGGTTGGTTACATCCTCTAAGAGGTTTTTCGACATCTTCAGTGCTTTAAATGCTTGCATTGTAATTAAGTTTACCGTACTCCCTGTGTCTATCAAAATTTGCTGGATAAGTAGTCTTTAATGAGCACTTCGATTACCAAGGCATCTGTGTGTGGTTGTCAAACATGAGACCCATCAACCGAAGAGAGTTGGATGGTGTATAGGGAGATCGGCATACCAAACTTAATAGCGAACACCTCTTTGGCCTTGCTCTTCTTAGAGTCACTATAGATGTCATAGTACTTTCCTTCTGCTATCACATAAATAACTCTAGTAGGGGCTTTCTAACTAAAACTTGCCTTGCTTATATTTTGCTGGAGTGTTGGCGACCTATGCCTTTTATCCCTATCCCTTTGCTTTACGAATTGTGATAAGTTGCCCTTTCGAACCATATGCTCAATTTTCCTCTTGAGCTATTTGCAATCCTCTATTTCATGCCCTTTGTCTCTATAGAAGGCATAGTAGAGACTTTGATCTTGATTGGGATCACCTTTCATGGGTTTGGGCCTTTGACTTGTCCATTCTGCTTCATCCAGGTTACGATTTGCAATCTGGTGCTATTAAGGAGCATGAATCTATCTTTCTTCCTATCTCCTAAGCATGGTATGGCAACAGTATAAGTCCGTTAGACGTCCAAATTCCCCTATGGATCCTCAACTCATTCCAACCTGTACTCCCTTGATCCTGAGTTATTTTTCTCGTATTCGTCCTTTTCACTTCTTTGTACGTGTTGTGCTGGAGTCGGATAGTCTCATCTATCCTAATGTATTTATAAGCTCGAGATATGAGCTCGATGAAGTTATTTAGGGGCTTTTTGCTTAATGAGTCACTAAAGTCCTGAAATTTCGTGTTCTGTATTAGAGCGTTAATAGCTACCTCGAGATTAAGGTTTTGGATATGCATTGCTACCACATTAAACCTCTATATATAAGCCCTCAAAGGTTTACCCCTCTCTTGCTAAGCTTGGTTCAAGTCGGGTGAGACTTTAGTGGGTTGAATGGCAACTATGGACTTCACAATGAACATGTCACCAAACTGCTTGAAGGTTTTCACTGAGTGCTCGAAAAGGTTTTTAAACCAAATCTGGGATTATTCAGTCAGTGTTTATGGGAATATCTTACACAGTGCAACATCGTGGGTGGTTAGCACTAGCATGGTGTGGTGAAATTGATCTAAGTAAGCTTGAGGGTCAGCATTTCCATTATATTTTGGCAAGTCGAGGAGTCAGATTTTTGGGAAGGGGGTGGCTAGAATTTCCTTGGATAAGGAAGATCGAAAACTACACTGGTATTGTAATGTGTTCTTGTTCTAGTACTTCTGCATTCTTTTTTTAAAAAGCCATTCAAACTGCTCGGCTGTCAAGGTGATAGTGGACCTCGGGGCAGGAGGGATCACTAAGGATAATGGGTCTCTATTAGGCAATTGGTAAGGTTGTGGGGGTAAAGGCCGAGGTGCATGTGCAGCTATAGGAGATAATATTGCGAGGAGGGCCTAGGCAGTTTGGGAGGTAAGGCAAGGAATGTTAGGGATAGTTGCAGTAGGGGATGTTGAGTTTGAGGTGTTTACTAGTGGGAAAATTTGTTGTATGGGAGGAGGTATCGGCTGGTTTGGTTGTCCAAGTTGGTTTTCCAATTAGGCAGGGACAACACTCAAGTCGGGAAAGAAATCCATAGTTAGGAAATTCCATGCTCACCACACCAAATGATGAATGGGCAAAGAGATTGAGCTCTTCATCACAAGCTAGTCACTTGAAAAGCACAGAAAAATCGGCTGGAGTTTTTCGACTAGCACAAAAAAGAAAATGAAGAAATTGTAAAAAATGAAGATCTAAACAAAAATTAATAACGCACCTCTAACATTCACATATTAGACATCTTAAACAGCCCATTTTTGCTTAGAAATGCAGAAATAATGCTATACTTCCAACTAGATCTGGAAGGAAAAATCCAAAAATCTAGGGTAGAGAGTGAGAGAGAGAGGTGAGAGAGAGACAGATCTGTGAGGGAGGAGATGAGGTAAATGTAGGGTTTTTCCGTTTTATAGTTCTAACAAACATGAAAATTACTTAAATGCCACTCATTTAGCAACGGAATTATTATTCCGTTGCTATTTTTGCAACCGAAAATAATTCGGTTGCTATTTAGCAAAGAAATTTTATTTCGGTTGCTATTTTAGCAACCGAATATTAATTAGGTTGCTATTTTTCATTGAAAGTGAAATTTAGCAACGGACAGCATATTCCGTTGCTAATTTACCAACGGAATGTAATCTCCGTTGCTAATTTAGAAACGGAAAGTAATTTCCGTTGCTATTTTAGCAACCGAAATAAATTCCGTTGCTATTTAGCAAACGAATAATTTTTCGTTGCTAAAATAGCAACGGAAAGTAAAATAGCAACGGAATTTACTTTTCGTTGCTAAAATAGCAACGAAAATTACATTCTGTTGCTATTTTTTGTCCCAAATTTTATCCGCCATTTGTTGCCGCCTTAATTAGCAACGGAATACAAATTCCGTTGCTAATTTTCGTTGCTAAATAATGGCGCCAAAAATTCCCTCCACTTTTAGCAACGGAAGATAACCAATTTTAGCAACGGAAACTATTTTCCGTTGGTAAATAGCAACGAAATTGCCTTTCCGTTGCTAATTTAGCAACGAAATTGCTTTCCCGTTGTTAATTTAGCAACGGAACCAATTCCATTGCTATTTTTCCGTTGCTATTTCCAGATTTTCTTGTAGTGAGCGTAAGCAAACACCTCACAAGAATGACTTCATTCTGAGCTGACTAGAGAAGCCACCCTAGCTGTTTGAAGCATCCGAGTTATTAGTTGGATCTTGTTATTAGTAACACTTTTTGAACTATTTTATAGAATTTTAATCTATAAAATTTATCTCTCTGTACATATTTTAAGATTTAGATTTAACAATATTGGCGTGTTTTGAGAAAAATCGTCCAAAACTACTCATTTTGTCTTTAAATTTAACTATTCTCTCCTCAAAAGCCCTGCTAGTCTCCTAGTCCGACCATATTTTAGTTCAATTTGGCCTACTCTTCCTTTATACAACTTTAGAGTTATCGGTAAATATAATTGGCTTCATAATAAATTTTATGAGAGGGAAAAATATTGATTGAGCTGCTTTTTTTATCAATTTGGTATTGTCTAACCAATTTTTAATAATTCAACCTTTTGTTAATCAATCAAAAATGCTTTTTTTTATACTTAATTCTGAAATTATATAACTTAAGTTGATGAAATTTACTCATTGTTATATACATGCATTTTACTTCCCCCATTAATTCCTATATAATTAATTTATTTGAATACTAATATTAAGTTATTAAATTTTTCCTACATTTATTTGGAAATGGAATGGGTAGTTATTATTTATTAAAAAATAATCTACTTATTGTTGCAATATCTTACGTTTTGTGCCGCTATATACACATATATATACACTCACACTGAACCCATGATGCTGAGAATGAAAGGGTATTACGGCAATCACCGGACATTGGAGGGGTCCATTGCTGGGCTGAATCCTCTTCAACAAGCCACAATTGTTGTTCTTTATTTTGTCAAGTATTCTACTTTTTAATTTTATCCTTATGTATATATTTGCTACCTTTTGAAAGAGAGATTCTTTTCATACATTTGAGGAAGTCTCTATCTGATGCACCGTGTATAGTGCATACACATGTGTACGTTCGATCATTTATATCTGCTGATAGATATGAATAATGAAATACTAATCAGACGGTATATATGCACATATAAATTGTGCAAGAACACACAAAAGAACTTTCTAACTTGTGATCTCAATAATTAAATTTGATTAAAAAATATTGTCTTTTTTTAATTGTTTTTTCTTTTCCGAATGTTTGCATCATGTTCAATCCACACATGATGCCAAATTCGTCTCAGTCCACGCATGATGTTGTAAGGAATGTGGTGAATGCATATGCCTTTTATTGTTTTATTTCTTATTGAAAACTACTAACTAGACGTTGATTATTAATATATTTTGGATAATGATGATAGTGATTAGCGATTGAGCCGGTGGTTCTTTGGGGGCATATTCAGTGTTTGAGATTAAGTAGGTAAATTTTTAATACATTTTTATAAGGGAACAAAATATTAATATATTCTAAATAAAGAATCTGCATTTCGAATTTTATTTAAAATTGTCCAATTTTTTATAAAGTGGTTTTGTCCTTGCTATAACTCTTATTATCTCTTATTCTTTAACATGCAAATTTAACTATGAATCGAATTCGAGACTTCACAGCTCTAGTTATCAAATCAATATGATTAACTTAAAGCTTATTAATTATTATGTCTTAGTTGAATGATAGTTAAATATATTCTTATAATATAATATTGGTCTTAAGTGATTATTTGAAAAATTTAGCAAAGCATATGTTTTAATATGAGAGAGAAATTCACTCCTTCAAAGTGATGACTTTTGCCTATATTTTCCAATCATAAAATTATTCATTTCGGATGGTTTAATGATTTTTGTCCCCTCTCAATCTCTCATAGTACACTTGTCTAAGTTTTGAATTCCCATTTTTTTTTCCTAATTAATACTCGCAATGTTTCAAAATAGATGACGTTTAAAAAAATATACAATAATTAAAAAATGTAATTAATTCACTATTAAAAAACTTTGTTATCCTTACTATATTAATTACATTCACTAATAAAATTTTGTCTTTTTCCAAAATCAATTAAGGATATATTTGATAAAAATTAATTAATGCATTTTGATTATATCAAAACGTCATGTATTATAAAATAAATTTTTTTTAAACGTCGTCTATTTTGAAAATAGATGGAGTATAATATATACTAATTTTGTCCCATGATTTTAATTTATCTTTCTTTTTTAGTTTGTTTTAAAATGTTGTTCACTTTAGGTTTATTACATTATGGTCAATAGTAAATTGTCTATTATACCTCTATTTAATTTTACCCGATATTATACCTCTATTTAATTTTATCCAATTAATTGCAGATTTTATTTTACATACTACATTATTAATTATAATTTTTATAGTTTAAATAATATTTAATTATTCATTCTATATTTAGGATGGATAAATAGGAAAATTATAGTGAAAATTTTATCCATTAACTATAATAACTACAATTTTTTAATATATGTAAAAATTGAAAGTAAAGAAAAATTATGGGATGAAAAGAGTACTAATTAATTTTAGTTTTTTCTCATTTTAAGTATTTATTTTCCATTTTGGCCACTCTTTTTTTCTCATCAAGATTATCAAATCATGGCATATGACAATATCTTAGCATATATATTAATAATTATTATTATATCATATTATACCGACCAATTAAATAATGAATCATGTCTAACCGTCATCTCAAAAATGGATTAAGAGAGAAATAAAATGTGTATAAAGTATTTCAGAAGCTACCAAAAAAGAGGTTAGGAATGAAGATAAGAAATCATAAATAGTTCAACTGATCAAGCATCTGGCAATTTTTTCGATTAACCATTATGTATATTCACTCCCGTCTTAAAAAAAAAAAAAAAAAAATAATAATAATAATAATAATAATAATAATGTTGTAAAACTAATTAAAACAAAGATAGATATAGTACGAATGTAGAATTTTTTCTTATTAATCATCCCTACTGAATAACCATAGTGGGGTATTTATAGGTATAAAATAGAAGAAGTAGATTTCTACTAGAATTGGGAGAAGGGTGAATTTGATAGTCATCTAAATAATTGATAATAATCACAATATTTTCCCTTAAATGACTATGCACTATGAATATGCCTCATTAAAATCTTGTTAAAAAAAATCCAATTGGATAAAAACTTAGCGAAGAAAAAAAGTACAGTATTCATAAGCAATTTACTTTTCCTAAAAAATATAACAATTATAATATTTTTTTAAACTTACGCATTCCGATACTATACACATGTTTTTTAAAAATCGAAGTTGGTAAATCTTTGGTGAAAAGATCTACTAGGTTGTCACTGGAGCGAATTTTGCAAACATCAATTTGACCATTCTTCATAAGTTCATGAGCATAGAAAAATTTTGGTAAAATATGTTTGGTTCTATCACTTTTTATGTAGTCACCTTTGATTTGTGCAATACATGATGTATTATCCTCGTACAATATTGTTAGTTTGTCCTCCATCGTTAATCCACATACTCCTTTAATATGCTGAATCATGATCCTTAACCATACACATTCACAGCTTGTTTTATGAATAGTTAAAATTTCTGAATGGTTTGATAAAGTAGCAGTGATAGTCTATTTTACAAATCTCCGTGAAATATCAATATCACCACATGTAAAGATATAACCAATTTGTGACCAAGTTTTATAAGGATCACTGAAATATCCAGTATCAGCATATCCTATTATTTCTGACTTTGATTCCTTTAGAAAAAATAAACCCATGTCAGAAGTGCCATGGATATAACGTAAGATATGTTTCACTTCATTCCAATGCCTTCGAGTGGGAGCAGAGCTAAATCCTGCTAACAGATTAACTGCAAAAATTATATGTCTAATGCTATTTGCAAGATATAAAAGTGCTCATATTGCACTGAGATATGGTACTTTAGGACCAAGAATTTTTTCATCATCTTTTCGTGGACGAAAAGGATCATTTTTTACATTTAGAGTACGAATAATTATTGGAGTACTCAATGGATAAGATTTACCATATCAAATTGTTTCAAAATTTTCTCTATATGAGACGATTGATGTAAAAGAATCCCATTTGACAGATATTCAACTTGAAATCCAAGAGAAAATTTTGTTCTTCCAAAATCTTTCATTTCAAATTCCTTTTTCAAATAATTTACAGTATCAGAGATTTCTTCAGAAGTCCCTACTATGTTCAAATCATAAACATAAACTACAACTATAGTAAATCCAAAATTTATTTTCTTAGTGAAAACATATGGACAAATAGAATTATTTTCATCTCCATTCTTTACTAAGTATTTACTTAGATGATTGTACCACATGCATCCAGATTGTTTAAACCATACAAAGATCTTTGAAGTTTAACAGAATACATTTGTCGAGACTTTGAATTATATGCTTCAGGCATCTTGAATCCTTTATGGATTTTCATATAAATATCATTATCTAATGATCCATATAAGTAAGCTGTAACTACGTCTATTAGATGTATATCAAGTCCTTCAGAGACTGCTAAGCTAATCAAAAATCTAAAAGTAATTGCATCTATAACTGGAGAGTATATCTCTTTATAATCTATGTCGGGGTCTTTATGAGAAACCTTGAGCCACAAGTCTAGTGTTATATCTTACAACTTCATTAATCTCATTTTTCTTACGTACAAAGATCCATTTATATCAAACAGATTTGACATCTTCTGGTGTCAAGACTACTGGTTCAAATACTTGGCGTTTAGCTAAAGAATCTAGCTCGGCCTGAATCGTTTCGTTCAATTTTTGCCAATCACTTTTTTATCAACATTCTTCTATAGTTTTAGGCCTAAGCTCATCGTCATTTGCTATTTCAGAAGCAATTGCTTATGCAAATACATTATTAATAACAATTTCATCTCTTTCTAATATATTTCCAATTTTCAGTGAGATCTCATAATTTGTCGATATCGGAACCACTTTTGGGATTGTTTCTTTAGAAATATGAAGTTGTGTATTTGATTTGCTTTTGGCCGCTTTAGGAGGATCAGTTGGATGATTTTTTATTTCTCTCTTCTTTCGAGGAACAATATATTTTGCACTAATAGTTCTACCACTCTTCTGGTATAAACTAGACTCATTTGTTTTTATACCCCTAAGATATCCTACAGAGATATTTAATCGTGCAGGGGCATTTACAGCTAGAATGTATGATTTGGTGACCTTTTGGATATCTGTAAAGATATCAGGCAGTTGATTTGCAGCATTTTGCAAATGAATTATTCTTTGAACTTCAAGTTCACATTGATTTGTGTATGTATCAAATTTGGACAAAGTTGGCATGTTCCAACTAGTTTCTTGAGCTTTTGGCCCCTTTTCTTTACCTTTTCCTAATGGTGGGAAAACCAATTCATCAAATTGACAATCTAAAAATCTTGCTCCAAAAAGATCACCAGTTAAAGGTTCAAGATATCTGATAATAGAAGGGAAATCAAAACTTACATAGATACCTAAACATCATTGAGGGCCTATTTTAGTTTGTTAAGGGGGAGCAATGGGAACATATACAGCACAATCAAAAGTTCTAAGATGAGATATGTTAGGTTGTTGATCAAAAACAAGTTATAAACTGAAAACTTATTGTATGCAGATGGTTAAATACGAACTAAAGATGCAGCATAAGTTATAGCATATCCTCAAGCAGATGCAAAAAGTTTTGATTTTATGAGCATAAGTCTAGCAATTAATTATAAACTTTTAATAAAAGATTCAGCTAAACCGTTTTGAGTGTGGACATATTCAATGGAATGTTGAACATCAATTCCTATTGACATACAAAAATCATAAAATATTTTTGAATTAAATTCACCTACATTATCTAAACGAACTATTTTAATGGGATGATCAGGAAAATTTGACCTAATCTTTATTATTTGAGATAGAAATTTAGCAAAAGCAACATTACGAGATGATAGTAAACACACATGTGAGCATCTACTTGAAGCATCAATCAAAATCATAAAATATCAAAATGGTCTATAAGATGGGTGAATTAGACCACAAATATCTTCTTGTATCCTTTCTAAAAAGATAGGAGACTCCAAAGGTAATTTAGATAGTGAGAGTCACAATTAATTTACTTTGAGCATAAGAACTACAAAAATAATTATTTTATAAAAGTATCTTCTGATCTTTTAGTCCATATCCATTTGTATTCTCAATAATATACCACATCATGATTGAACCGGGATGATCAAGGCGATCGTGCCAAAGTATAAACGTTTTAGAATCTGAGCACTTCTGGTGCATATAGTTTGATTCAACCATTTTTATTTTTGTGAAATGCAATCCCATTGAGAAACTTGAAAGTTTCTCTAATATGAACTTTTGGTTCAATTTTGTGGATGTAATATATAGATATTCGATATTTTCATCATCTGTAGTTTTGATATAATATCCATTACGATGTATATCTTTAAAACTTAGTATATTTTGTTTAGGATCTACTTGAATATAATATATCATCAATATATAATTTTGTTCCATTTGGAAGCATAATTTGGACTCTTCTAGAGCATTCAATTATATTTGCAGAATCAGAAAAATCGTATTAACATTAATTTCACCTAATGTTAATTACATGAAATATTTTTTATCAAGAAAAATTATATGAGTTGTACCACTGTCCACTAAATATATATCTACCTCCATAACCTCAAGTTTATTTTGTATTCTCTATTAACACAAAAAAAAATACTATTTTAAGAATAATAAACAAGAGACATGTATAAGAAAATAAATTTGAACTCTTATTACTAATAAAATCAAAAACATTGAGTTTGAAAATAATAAACCTAATCGAATAAACATGAAATTGTTCCAAAAATCAATCTAATTTTAGTGGACATTTTCATCTCCAATCAAGTGGTCAATTTTGTCATCCTCAAAAAAATTAGAGACATCAAAATTAACATCTAAAGGTTCATTATCATAAGCAGCATCAATTGGTCCAAAAAAATTCACTTCAGTATTTTTGCCTTTAGCCTTTAATGATGCCTTGTAAAGATATTTTGGAGTGCAACATATGCGAGACCAATGCCCTTTTATTACACATCTATAGCTAATATTGTCATGATTTTGTGTCTTCTTTTCAAAATTTTCATCACTTTTGACCCATTTGCTTTTCACACCTTTATTTTCAAAATGTGGTGGATGATTGGAACCGGTTGAAAAAATTTTCTGACCATGAACTCTTCTACCATAGCCTCTCTCATGACTTTGAGAAAATGTCACATTCATTTCGGGGAATAGATATGAACCAGTTGGACAAGATTGGTGGTTTTTCAATAAATGCTCATTATTTTGCTCAGCCATAAGCAAACAAGAAATTAATTTAGAATATTTTTTAAATCTACTCTTTCGATATTGCTGCTGCAGGAGCACATTTGAAGCGTGAAAAGTTGAATATGTTTTTTCTAACATATCCTCCTTAGTAACTTTCTCTCCATATAATTGCAATTGAGAGCTAATTTTAAATAGGGTTGAACTATACTCACTTACAGTTTTGAAATCTTGCAAACGTAAGTATATCCAATCATATCGAGCTTTAGGGAGGATCGCTGTTTTTTGGTGTTTATATCTCTCATTTAAATTATTTCAAAGAATTAATGGGTCTTTAACAGTGAGATGTTAAGTTTTCAATTTTTCGTGTAAATTATGCCGAAAGAATATCATTGCTTTTGCGCGATCCTGCAGAGATACTTCATTTCCTTCTTTAATTGAATCTCTAAAATTCATAACATTCAAATGAATTTTAGCATCAAGTACCCATAACAGATAATTTCTTCTAGAAATATCAAGGGCAATAAACTCAAGTTTTGTAAGATTTGATATTGTAAATATACTACACTTAAAAAGAGAAATTTAAAATTAGGCTATAAATAAATTATCAAAAATTAATAAATAAAATTAAATCACACATAATTAATTTAAACATACATAACTTTATGCTGATGTCATTGATTTGATATAGCCATGATATAGGCATACTTATTTTTAATTAAAAATGTCCAAAGATGGTATATTTGATTTACGGAATTGAGAAGGAAAAAAATTTAAAAAAATTAAATAATAATAATAATAATAATAATAATAATACAACTAAAAATATATTTATCCTACCGCTATAGATGCACTTGCATTTTCAATAAACCAGAAAGCATTGGCGATGTAATTAAATAAGAGAGATGCTAAAATAAAATAAGGCCAACACAATTTTAGAATCTCTAAAACTGAATATGACAATAAAAAGAATCCTATAATCGTATGTCTTTGATTGGCAACAATAAAATGTATGATCAAGACATACAATACGAATTGAAGGACTTTTTTTTGGTAGGAAAGAATGTCAATATAAGTTGGAATTATAGAAGAGCAACTACAAAATACAGAGCTATAATTGGATGTGGTTTCAGACTCATGCTAGCCAAAACAAAACAGAAAGAAAATAAACTTGTGCAAAAAGCAATATACCAAATAATCCAATCTAATATGGTTTGTTATAACAAATCAATAGAATAGAAAGGGAAACCATTTAAGCCCTCTTATAGTCTTATATATGCAAACGTCAACATAGCACACAATTCTTTCACTCCTACTTAACATATAACGACTAACATTATAAATTTAAAAAAATAATTTTGAGATGATTTATCGTTAAATCTTGTAAATTAAAATTATTAATTCTTTCGAGACGAGTTATCGTAAATTACCGACTTTCAATAATCAATATAGACTATTGTGCTAATAACATGTTATAAAATTAATTAAAGCAATGATAAATATAGTATAAATTGAGAATTTTCTCTTATTAATCATCTCTACTAAATAACTATAGTACGGTATTTATAAGTATAAAATAAAAGAAGTAGATTTTTACTAAAATTGGAAGAAGGATGAGTTTGGTAGTCATCTAAATAATAATAATAAAAAAAAAAGAATGAAAGATGGTTTAGAGAAGAATAAGAGCATGGCAATTGCAATTTGTAAGGCCACCGCCAGTCTTTTACTATGAAAGCCCATATCAATATCATCCATACTGTTGGGGACTAGAGCTTAGCTCTCAGCCTTCTCGGTCTCCATCAATATTCAATTCATATTTTCTGATATTCGCGCATTTGTAATATTTTCTTCTTCTTTTTTTAATGAATATTAGATTTTTCTGTTGAAATTCCATAGATGTACAACTCGACTTCAGTAATATTCCATTTCAGTAGCCACAATAAGCCGTAAGGGCATCCTTTTCAGTCCTCTCAATGCTCTAATGGCTAGAGCATATATGGACCGAACAATCTCCCCAAGCTTTGAAATCAAATGTTTTACCCAATCAAATGTCCTTTATTAATTAATTTAAAATTTTTAAATTACTACTAATGCTTGTAAAAGTCCTATCTCTGGGAGGAATAAAATCAAATATATCAGAATTTGTTAACTTATATTAATGTTTAAAACAGAATAGCTTATACTTTCAAAAAAAAAAAAAGAGGATTGATTTAAATATTGAACTAAAATTTTGATTGATTTTTTAAAATGTGTTAAAATGCTTTTGCTTAAGATAGTCATTTTTTCTTGAGGAAATTATTCAATTTTTCTTTTCAAAAATGCTTAATTATTTTTACATACTATCGTTTCTATATTTTTCAACTTTTAACTTTCAAAAATATCACTTTTTAGATATATATTTTTTATTTTATTTTTATACGGAAGAAGACTATCATTTTCTCTCAAGATGAAATTTCTCTCAAGCAGAGGCAATCTCTGGGTTCTTCACTCTCCAAGCTCCACGATCATGGCAGCGGAGCAGCCAAAGACGATGATCCTCTCTTCACAGATGTACACTTTCCCTTGCTTCCTGACTCTGACCTCCATGACTATTGCAAAGCTGCCAAATATTCTCTTCAATTTGAATCTAGAATTATTTTTCTAATTATTTAAAATCTGGAATTAGATTAGCAATAAAATCTAATATGTACAGGATTTTTATATTATATACTAATTTTTACAGGGTTGATAGAAGAGGTCTAATTCTAATGATGACGGGACAAGTGAAGGAAAGGCTTTAGATCCTTGAATTTAATTTTGCTTCTGCTGCCAAATGGCAGTTCTTTGCTAACAAAATTTTGGGATTTTCACAAAACTACCCAAAAAAGAGAAGTCCCAACTAAAAATACCCCCATTCCTTTTTCCCTTTTAACATTACCTTTTTTTAAATTTTCATTTTTAAAAATACCACTTTTTGAATTTTGCACAAAATCTTCATTTCTTCCTCCTTTATTCTTCGTGCTTTTCCCTTGAGTTGATCGCGTTCACTTTCAGGCTTCCAGGGATTAATTTCTCTCATCTATGTTTACTGTCATTGCAATTTAACTAACCTAAAAGTGTTTTTTTTGGACATTTGTTTATGGAATCGGGTTGTAAAATGTCAACAAGCATATCGCACATCAAGTGATGCTCAACCAAATCTAGCAACTGATTCTTCACGATCCCAGAAAAGAAGAAGTGATTTTAAGAGGATGATATGAGATCCCCGTGCGGATGGGGATCCCTGGTCAGTCTCCATCTCCCCTGCGATTAGTTTATTTTAATGATTAATACTGTTTTTTATTCGAGGAACTGCAAGATTGAATCAATTTTGCCAAGGTACTAGTTTTCCAGAAAAGGGACGAGCCCAAATCATGAAAAACTGTATTCATTCTCTCTTAGCAGCGTGGTATATGTGTGAACCAAACAAGAAAGAAGCGTGGAAACAAACACTTTGGTCTTGTGATCTTCTGGCACTGGGTGCTATGATACAGTTGCTTCACGGTGAGGAAAAAATATAAATGAAAAAAGAATGCACATGGAATTTTACATATCGATGTCGTCTAGAAATCAGTAAATTAAGGAGATCTTCAGCAAGTTGATGAGTCATGGCTGTAAAAACCAAAATCAATAGACTTCAACATTCCATTGCTTGCTCTTCTTCAATTGTCTCTTGCATTCTATCCAATCAATGCCTGAAATGGAAAAGATTGATCAGAAATGCTTGAAACAAATGTGCGTTTACCAAATTCAGTGGTTATAAAATTTTACTATCTTTAGCTGCCAATGAGACCATAATCTCATCAATCCCCTTATATCCATTCGTTTAAGTCCACACGTACAGACATACATGTTGTCCTTCCCCAAACTAATTTCTATAGAATATTTTTAAAGGCATAGTATTCTATTCTACACTGCAACTTTTCAAAGTATTATAAATATATAAATTTAATTGAAAAATAATATGAACAAATGAACTCTATTAATAGTTCATTCAATTAAAAAACATTTCGTATAAAAATACATAAATATCAAGAAAAGGTATTTGAAATCAAGTGTTGATATGAGAATCACACATAGCATAAACAGTTGAAATATTTGAATGTTTTTTAAGTTTCCGTGTTCAAAATTCCCAACCAACCTGCCTCCAAATATTTAAAAAGAAAAAAAAATTGTTGATTTCATTAACCCGTGCGGATGGGGATCCCTATGAGGATGGAAATATAAGAATTTAATCGTATGTGCTTTGGATGCTAGTGAATTTAATCGAATTTCCGTATGTGATAAGAAACTGGTGGCAACTTATGAAGGAACCAAAATTCTAGACAACTGTAAATCAAATTCAGTTCTCTTATTAGACATAGGCTTATCATTATTTGTTATTTTATTCACAACATTAGTCGTTTACTTATGTTTTCCAATTATGTAATAAAATTAGTCCTCATTTAAGGACTAAGAAGTTAATAAGAACCTAAGTCGAATTTTTATTGAAACAATGAGATCTGGAGCTCTTTCAAACCAGGTCCAAGGTGATAGGCTCACTTTGACGAGTCTGAATTGTTAACTAAAAATAAGTTGTTTAAGAAAAGGGAAAAGTAAGGAGAAGGTAATTGATTTAGACTTCCAATTTCCAGAACAACTACTAAATTAAGTAATATCACAAGTTAAAGAATCCTTAAAAACAAATTCCATCGATCCACAAGCAAAGATAATAAACTAATAAATACTAAAGAGACGAAGTTGATTAGAATAAAACCTTAAGTTTAAAGCAAGGGATTATTATATGAAATTAGAGAATGAAATGTTTGAAAAGCTAAGCATTGAAGTCATGCATGCAGCTCTTGTATAGCTCAGCAGAAGCTTTTGCAGCGCAAAGATTAGAAGCAAATTCAGTTATATGTTGCTCTAACTTTCTGCACTTTTCTTCAGACTCATTCTTTAGCATATAAAAGTACTACGCCGAAGCAGTTTGGGAGAAAAGTTTAGCAGAAATATTTGCGTTCTCTTCCCTTAGCTTTTGGCAAATCTCTTCACAGTAATCCCAACTCTTTTTATGGTATTCAGCCAATGCATTTGCATTATAAAGCTTCACAAAAAGTTGATTCTTCTCTTCCAGCAAAGCCATCATAGTAAGAATGATACTCAATTTTTGGTTGGAGATTAGCTTTTCTCTCTTCCCTTAAGAGTCTAGATACTTCAAGTGTCTTCTCATTTTCTTGAAAAGAGGATTTGATGCCGGTTTACAAGGTAAAAAAGAACCAATCTATTGAATTTGAGTATATGCTAGTAGCTTTTAAATAGCTCGGGTTAATATCCGAGCTTAGGAAGTTGCTACTATGTAGTTACGTTATCAAGTTGAAAATAGAAACATTGCACTAAGATGAGAATGGTACCATGGAGCATTTTCAAATGTATTTTCAAATGAATAACATAATTTTAATTTTTTAAATGTATTTTCAAATGTATAACATAATTTTAATTTTTTAAATGTATTTTCAAATGTATAACATAATATTTAATTTAGTATTTTGAAATGTATAACATAATTTTAATTTTTTTAAACTAGTATACCCGGTATACCAGAGGTATACCATGTACACCAAACGTTATACCGTTGGTATACCATGTACACCAGATGGTATACCATTGGTATACCGGATGTACCATGTGGTATATCATGTATAACAAGTGGTATACCATGATATACTAGGTATACCATTGGTATACCGGATGCACCATGTGGTATACCATGTATACTGGGTGGTATACTAATAGTATACTGTGGTGTACCATCGATATTCTTGATGTACCAGATGATATAACATTGGTATACAGGATGTACCATGGTATATCGTGGTATACCATTGGTATACTAGATCTACCAGGTGGTATACCGTTGGTATACCTTAGAATGCAGACCACCAATCTCAATTCTGGATTTTGGTATACCGCCGGTATACCAAAATCCAGATTGTCAATCTCAATTCTGGATTTTGGTATACCAATGGTATACCTAGTATACCGGTGGTATACCAAAATCCAGAATTGAAAATGGTATTCTGAATTTTGGTATACCAACGGTATACCTGGTATACCTTCGGTATACCAAAATAAAAAAAATAATTTTGATTATCATTCATAAAAAGAAACATATAGTATGATTAAGCATCTTATATTCTTATGTTATTGTTGATAATTAAGAAATAAAATTAAAATTTTATTTATGTAATTCCTGCATTAAATTTAGAGAATTAAATTCAATAAATTAAAGCACAACATGTGCAATTTTAGAGCACAAAAACCAAAATTTGATGGTTAAAACTTAGTCAATTTTAAAAATTTTCTTGAGGCAAATATAACAATTGTACTCAATTCAATAAATTGGCTAGCAGTCCATAAGCATCCCCGATTAATGATTATGGTAACAACCAATTAATGGACAATTTTGGATGAATGGTGGACCAATACCTGAATTTAGCACTAATCAATATTTCTTCTAAATCACACTAGACTAATATATATAAACAATGTGCAATTAATATAATTGTTGACAGAGATTCTTAGGGGGTAATCATCATTTGATCAAAACCAAAGCAGCACTGTCCAATATTAACTCCTGGCCATCCGATCTGACATGGAATCGTTAGCTCATTTGGCCAAATCCCTTCCATTTGCAATTTACCATACAAATTCAGAGCTTCTTCATTCTCACCATTTTGTACATACCCTGAAATCATGGAAGTCCACATCACGATATCAGGTTCTTATATATAATCAAATCCTTTCCTAGCATCTGTCGTACAACTACATTTTGCATACATGTCCACCAATGCGGTCAAGATGTACATTTGAGATTCAAAGCCCAACTTCAATAAATAGTTATGCATTTGTTTTCCTTATTCAACAGCACCAATATCACTGCAGACATTAAGAACTCCAACAAGGGTAAACTCGCTAGCATAAATACCAACAAGATGCATTTTGTAGAAGAGCTTCAAAGCCTTATTAGCATCCCCACTTTGAGCATAGCCAGCGATCATAGCTGACCATGTTATTGAATTCTTATTAGTTGACATCTCAAACACTCGAAAAGAATCATCCAACTTCCCAGATTTAGCATACATAGTAACAAGCGCATTTAAAGTAGAAACAAATAATAATAACCCATTTTTTATTGCGAGGCAATGTATCTGCTTCCCACCATCAATGTATTCAGGAAAAGCGACAGCACTAAGAAGACTAGTCAATACAAACTCATTCAAATCCTCATCTTCTACAAGCATCAATTCAAAAAGTTGCAAAGCCTCCCTAGGCATCTGTCGAATTGCATACCCAGAAATTATTGTAGACCACGTTACCGCGTTTCTCTCAGTCATTCTATCAAACACTTTGCGTGCCTCAAAAAGCATGGCCGTTTTACAGTACATATTAACAAGAGAACTACCAACAAAGACATCATGGAAACTGGAAGTTTTGATAGCAAGAGGGTGGGCCTGCTGGCCACCAAAAATGCTGCAATAGTTTGAAGTTGCAGTGAAAACACCAGCAAAAGTGTGGCATTTGGGAGAGTATTTTATGTTCTCATTCGCTGAAAAAGCTCCATAACAATGCAGGAAGAACTTGCAGTTCCCTGCTGGGAGTAGCCATTAATGAGGCAATTCCATGAGACCACGTCTTTGTGGCGAATTTGTTCGAATACAAGCCTTGCTTTGCTTAAATGCCCGCACTTGGTGTATAAATTGACAAGGCTATTGGCAGTATATAGGCAGAAAGAAGAAGAAGAAGAAGAAGAAGAAGAAGAAGAAGAAGAAGAAGAAGAAGAAGAAGAAGAAGAAGAAGAAGAAGCTGTCTTTATAATCCCAAAGATTATAATCTAAGGCGTGCGTTGTTAACCATGCGTGAACGGATCAAGAACGAGATCGTGTCGATCAATCTAAGCACGCGTAGATATTTGATCAATTAGGACTGTGAAATTCTTCAAGCTGCAAAGATAAAATCGACAGTCTCCAAGATAAAATCTACAGTCTCCAAGAGGAACTCCAAAAATAAAAAAACGGCATTTTTAAAAACAAAAATTTTAAAAACTGTATTTTTAAATTTTTTTTAAGAGATAAGTATATTTTTAAAAATTGGGGTTAAAAAAGTGATAACCTATACCATTTCCTCTATATATAATTATGTCAAGCTTGGGCCTAGAAAACCCGTTTGTGAGGCCCAGATGGGAGGAACAGGGTATTACTACTTTTGCAATGAGCTTTCATTTTTATTTTTTTTAAGTAGAAAAAATATTTCATTGCCAAAAGAAGATAGATACATATTTAATTAGCTTAATACATAAAATTTCTTCTCGACTCAACTCAGTAACTATATTGCATTTAACCTTCCAACATCCTACTTCACTAATTACCACTTAACATCTTCTCAGAATTTACCCACCAAATCACAACAGGATGTCAAATTAATTTTTGATTTTCTTTTATTATGAGAAACAACAGGATCTACGCCACGCGTTAAAATATACATTGGTATTCTCCACATCCACATGCATGCATGCATTTCACTTTCTTTCAAATTTCTCGAATTTCTTCTTTGTTAGTACCGTTAATGTTGCTTTAGGTGGAAAATTAAATTCAGTGTAAGTTTAATTATGAAATTTGAAAATTTTCAACTGACATTATAACATTTTGTTTTTGTTGAACAGAAAATGAAAAACTATTTCATAATTCAGATTAAATTTATTAAAAATATCATATTATTTTTTGTTATTATTATTATAATATTCGAATTATATACGCATAAATTTTGTGCACTGTTCATGATGTGTCACGTATCTCTATTATAGTATAATATGACTTTTTTAAAAAGTTAATGTAACATGTGATTAATTCGTAAAGATAAGGCATGATGTGTTTAAGCTACCTCAGCAGCGAGATCTACACGGGAAAAGACTAAATCAGAAAGAAAACGGAGAGGAAAAGAAATAAAAGGGTAAGCGGTGGAAAAGATTAAGAGAGAGAGAGAGAGCGGGGCATCCTGTGATTGTTTGGTTTCTAAAATCTTAACTCCTTTTTGTTCCAAACTCGTGTCTTTTTAACCTACAAAGCCATCCATTGAAAAATTAAATTTACAAGACATCTCCGCCGTCCATTAAAAAAAAAAAAAAGATGAAGTTGTGCATCATAATTTATCAAATCACAAAAGCAAGATTTAGATGGAAAATGAATGATTGGGTATGTTATGCTAAGCTTAGTATACACTATGTTAATAATCAATCCGAGTCCGACCCAACTAACATTCCAACCCGAAATATTATCCCTTTATTCTTCTTGACGCCAAACCCGGAAACCTACTTCTGTTATTTTATTTCTAAATTTCTATACAGACAAAACCAAACCACCATTCAAACACTCCACTCGAAGGCCGCCACGTGGTCTCTTCCCATTGGCCCTTCCCCCTGAGCAAAACCTCTATAAGACTGGTAGCTTTCAGCGAACCCCATTCTTTACTATGCGTATATATACACATTAAGCCAATGTATATATACGTATAAGATACTCTCTTTCTGTATAAATATTCATCTCTTAGCCCCTTTTCACGACATATCTTCACCAAACACCACCATGGCTCCTTCTCTCTCTTTCTTTGCTATTTTCTCTCTCCTCTTTGTCTACGCTGTTTTTGCTGGTTCCGATGACCCCTTGATCAGGCAGGTGGTCGATGGTGATCATGATTCGGCTGCCGGTGATCATCTTCTCGGGGCGGAGCATCACTTTTCTCTGTTTAAGACCAAATTCAAGAAATCTTATGCATCCCAAGAGGAGCACGATTACCGGTTCAGGATTTTCAAGAAAAACTTGAGACGCGCAGCCCGTCACCAGAAGTTGGATCCCTCGGCCGCCCACGGTGTCACGCAGTTCTCCGATTTGACTCCAGCGGAGTTTAGAAGGCAGTTTTTGGGGTTGAGAAGGTTGAGATTGCCCAAGGACGCTAATGAGGCGCCGATTTTGCCTACTAATGATTTGCCTGAGGATTTTGACTGGAGAGAGAAAGGAGCCGTTACGGATGTTAAGAATCAGGTAGTTTATTGATTATTTTTTTGTTTATTTGACTCTGCGACTATCTTGTTATTAAGTTACTTATTTTTAAGGTTAGGGTTTCTTAACGATGATTTGTGATTGTGGATTTAGGGTTCATGTGGATCATGCTGGAGTTTTAGCACCACCGGTGCCTTGGAAGGTGCTCACTTCCTTGCTACTGGAGAACTTGTTAGCCTTAGCGAGCAACAGCTTGTGGATTGTGACCATGAGGTTTGCCTTTTTTAACTTTTTTGATCAACAGGATCGTGTTTGTGCGTACAATGAGACAAAAACGTTTTAGGATTAATACTCTAATTCAGTTCAGCGTTATAGGAGAAGTTTTTTTTTTGTGTGCTTCTAGTTTCTTTGATGTTGATTGATTATTGAACTTAAATGGAAGGTCTCCTCTTTGTTGTATTAATTTCATAAATTGGTGTATATCACCCAAATTTCACATGCATTGCTCTCCTGAGCATGATTTTGGGGGTGCTTGGAGAAGGTTGATTTGTTTGATACTAGAGACATTACTTAGTGAATTATCTGTCTGATTATTGAGTCGAAATGTCTTCAAATGCGGATCTACGTTCATAGATGCTGCTTTAACTTGTTGACGGAGCATTTCAGCTTAATTATGTATAATTGTGTGTTGGTATTTTGGGTACAATGATAGTTCATGTGACCTGGTTCCTTTGATTTCTTTCCTGAATTAAAGCTTGAACGAATATGCAGTGTGATCCAGAAGAAGAAGGTGCATGCGACTCTGGTTGCAATGGTGGGCTGATGAATAGTGCTTTTGAGTATGCTCTCAAATCTGGTGGTCTTATGCGTGAGGAAGATTATCCTTACACTGGTACTGATCGCGGAGCTTGCAAATTTAACAAGACCAAGATCGCAGCAAGAGTGGCCAACTTCAGTGTTGTGTCCCTCGATGAAGATCAAATTGCTGCAAACCTTGTGAAAAATGGTCCTCTTGCAGGTAATTGGCCTGGATTTTGAACCCAGTGATTAATTTTCTTCTGTTATTTTGTTTACGCTGTGCCTAACTTTTAGCTTTATGTTGAATGCAGTGGCTATCAATGCTGTGTTCATGCAGACATACATTGGTGGAGTTTCATGCCCTTACATTTGCTCTAGGAGGCTAGATCATGGAGTGTTGATGGTGGGATATGGTTCGGCTGGCTATGCTCCTGTGAGGATGAAGGACAAGCCATACTGGATTATCAAGAACTCATGGGGAGAAAACTGGGGAGAGGGTGGATACTACAAAATCTGCAGAGGCAGGAACATTTGCGGGGTAGATTCCATGGTCTCAACTGTTGCTGCTGTTCAGACCGCTTCTGATTAAGCTTTGCACTTCAATGGGTCCTTTGTATATAATGCATGTCAAAATATAAATAACATTTCAGCTTCATAATTTAAAATTTGTACTTGTCATATACACACCCAAAGCACAGGAGTGAAGTTTCTCTGAAAGTTCCTCTGCTTTGGGTTGTCAAACAGCTTTATTGTTGGACGTTATTGTTTGCTTCTCAGAGAACAGCTGAATTATCTTATTTTATTTGATATGTTTTATGGTTCAAGGTTTCCCATCCTCTAATAATTGCATTGCATGACGCCCTAATTTTAATGATATATATATATATATATATATATATATATATATATATATATATATATATATATATATATATATATTGTTGATGTTGGTTGGATTAAATAAATTGACACTCGTATGTTCAAGTACAAAGGCTATAGATTTGAGTGTTTCCAAACGAAGAAAATTCCAGCTGCTTTATGACTAGCCAAAAAAATCTAAGAAGTCCAATTAGTTAAGATTTAATGTTAAGTTTGGATGGGACACCCACATTCTCAATCGTTGGTGCCCATGCATCCACGCTAGGTAGAAGTGATATGGTGTGCATGAACTAGATGAATCGAAGTTACTTTCCAGTAGCTAGACCTTCAAGAAGAGTTATGTGCTTTATGGAGTTTCTAAACTTTGATAACTGAAGTTGCTTCCCCTAGGTAGACATTTAAGAGTCCAGCTACACTGCCAAAATCAGACCCAACAGAATCATCCAATTCAGACGAAGATACAGTACAGTGCTGTCGTTTTTATGATGCGTTGTAATAAATTTGAATGCTAATTCAAGATGCCTTTCAATTGATCTTGCACACTGTTCTTAATCATCAGTTCACACTAAATTGAAGTCGTAGCTATAAGCTATTGCCATTTAAAAAGATAGGGGTTATAAACTTGCTTGTCATTTCCCCGTTTTGTTGAAGATTAATCCTATACTCAAAAAGTCATTTGCTTCTTTATATATGCGTGTCGCTATACCTGATGTTTCTACAGAAAATTGTAACGCAATGAAAGTTAAAATACTTTATCTTTTTTCTTTTTTTTCAAGTAAAAGCTCCGAATTGACAACTCAACTAACTTGGATATAATTTTTTTTTTTAACACCAGCAAAACCGGTTAAATTTCAAGTCTTCTCCAACAGATCTTCTGTAAACTACCATGACAAATCCTATGCTTAAAACCCTAGCTAATTTCCAAATACCATAAAAATCATCTGTTCTTTTTTCAACGAATAAAAGTTGAATAAATTAAATATTCTTATTATTACAGTCGGCAGGAACTGCCATCACATACAAACCCACCAACCAAACAAGGAAACTGCTTATTCCTTCCAAATAAATAACAATAGGAAGGGAAAAGAGCAGTGCTCAAATGGTAGAAAGCTCCCTCAACTCCCACCAACAATTTCATACTAATTATCTTCTCATCTTGTTCAAATAAATAGAACAATACAATCCATGCCTCTATGCACAAATACCATTAATTTTGATGCCAACCACAATTCAGTTCACCTCAGTGCATCAGTCATCTTCATCACCCAGTAATGCAAACGAGAATGGATAGAATTTATAACCGTCTCCCTCATAAAACTTGTTTTGAAACTCCACCCAATGAAGTCGCAAAGCATGTAGGAAAGCACTTAGAGTTTCCATGACCAGTAATACACCAACAGTCGCAAAAACGAAGATGATGATCCCAACAATAAGGATGATTACATTGTTGAAGCTGCAAAATGTGTAAAGGAACGTGATTATCCATATATACGCTTGCAGTTGTTCAAATATCCAGGATAATTCATAAGCGAGCGACAATCAGAAAAAAGGATAGCAGAATGCTACATACCCCCAAGCCAGAAGAAGAACCTTCTCATAGAATACACTTGACAACTCTGAGTGGGCAAGACTGCAGAAATAAAAGGCACAAGACAAAAAGCATATAATTAGCCCCCTTTGGAAGGATCAAAGTGCTATCCCAACAAGGAGGGAAATATCATGGAAGGTGACTACAGTACAGTTGATTATGTGGAAGCTATCTAGGTATGCCAAGAATGGCGTCTTGCTAGGAGGTTGTAGCAGAGCTATTCTCAGATGAAATATACATAGATGAAGATGATGTCCTACGGACATTTAAAAAGAATATGAGACATTGGTGACTTTACAAGTGTGTGCATACATGCACATGGCTGTGTGTGGCAACAGACTTTTGAAAAGCATAAATGCATATCCATAAACAACGTTGAGCAGTCCATCATGACAAACTTCACACCAAAGTGAAACACTTGATCTAGTTCAGGCTTGGCATTGATCTAATATCTGAATACAGATAGGTGAGGAACTCAAATTTTCTACTTTTATACCTGAGGGCCCACAGTCGAAGGTATGAAGCTGTGTTCGAAACTGCTCCAAGAACAAACTCAATTGTATGTATCAGCTGATGTACAAAAACTTCACTGAACTCAAATTCCTCATGATCATCGTGGTTCACCTCCACCTGAAGAGACTCCTCAGTGCCCTGAAGTGGGGTGTATGATTGGCCTTGGTGCCTCTGGAAAACCAGACCATCAGAACCATTGAAAAGACTAAAAAATAATGTGATTTAACATCTTAGGTAAGAGTTTTGGAAATTGGAGAACTACAGCATACATCTTGGTGTTGCTTCTTCAACAGAAAAGGCTTTGGAAGCAGCATCCATGGTACAGAAACAAGAGCCAGTAGTAATAAAACAGGCTGAGAAAGGATGACACAGCGTCACTACTTGTACATCATATATCAGATGCAAATAAGAAAGTAAAAAAGTCAAAAGAATGGAAGAGCTAGAACCAACCTGAACTACTTGTTGCCCTGGAAACAGTTGGTTTTCCCCCAACTCCTCTGTTGGACTCAAGAACATGTATATCATTATATGGTATAAATCAGCTTGTGAACCAGTGCACCATTTCACAATGATGAGAACTGATAAATAGCCAAACAAGGCATTCATAAAAATCATTTGGGGAATAAATTGAAACCTGGAAAAATGCAAAAAGAATATAAGAACAACAGTTTAGTAAGAGTAAATGTGTAACTTTCATAATCCAGAAAAACTTGAAAGATGCTGAATCATATAGACAATTGTATATTTCAAACTTACCAAATATTCAAGCCATTTCTAAAATACAGAGCATTAAAGAAACTCAATATGATTCCAAGATCCATTTGGGCAACTCCAAGAAGGATTGACATTTTCATCTTCAGAGAGTTGAGAAATGGCAGCTCACTGCGAGTGCCATGCCAAGCAGGATCCACACCAAATGGGTAAGTGGGACCTGCCTTAATCAACCCCTCCGTAGTAGCATCCCTGGAAATATGCATGAAAGACATCATATAAAGACAGTGAGAAAAGGAACAACAGAATGTACAAAACCCTTTGAGTCGATACCTGCAATCAAGATCACGACAAGCATAGGCTGAGCGTGCAAATAGCTCGAAGGGCACTGAGAAGAACTCATTGTAGATTAAACCGGTGTAGATTGAGAAGAGGGCCATCATCAAGATAACATACCGACCGCCAAAGGTCATTTCTGTGATATCCCCAAGTTTCTGCAGTAAGTACATAGGAAGCTTTATTTACGTACATTTTATGCATAGGTATAAACAAGGGAATTCATTCCGATAAAAGCACATCAAAGTGGTAAGACAGGCAAACTCATACACCATTACATCCATGAATAAATTGGTGAGGTGAAACAGAAATTGAAATTCAAGAAGGTACACGTTCCAGGAGAACAATAATCAACCCAGATACAAATACATAAATTTTCCCATTGAAGATAAGCCAATAGGAGTTTACCTGGTTGGAAAGCTTCTTTTCCTTGATTATATAGACTAAAGTCGCAAGTAACAGGCATATCCCATGTCCCCAGTCACCAAACATGACAGCAAAAAGAAAAGGGAATGTAACAATAGTGTATACACCAGGGTTGGCTTCTTGATACTTGGCCACCCTGCAATTACATCGCATTACAGAATATTGATGCTGCTAAAAAAATATATATTTTTTAGCAAATAAAGATCAAGCAAATAATTACCATATCAAAGAACTAGCACAAACATGTTGTGCACACGTGCACGTTTTAGGTACAAACAAATGCTACCCTGAGCAGCATACTGTACAATTTTTTTTCCTTTTTTATATGTGCGCGTATGCACGTGTGTGCTTGTGTAAGACAAGGAAGCAACTCATTGGGTTACAGCATTATATATGACATGACAAATCAACAATCACATATGGCAGGCCAACATCATTAAATCTGTTGATCTGCTCAGATTCTGAATCAAACTATTGATGGCTTTGTTCATAATTACATGATTCTCATTACCATAAGCAGTTCACTAAATGGCATCAATATATTCAATGCCATTATCTGTTTGGATAATTTGCCATCAGCATATTTAATGCATATATTATCACTTCGCACATGAATATGAAAGAACAGAGACTATCATGTGAACAGATAATGACAAGTAGATGATATATCAAGATTGGTAATCCAAGAAACTACCAAAAAGGCAATAGCATGAGAATAATAAGAGTAAAACTCACCCATATGCATCAACAATTTCTTGAAAAGCAGAAGTAAATTTATTTGTGCGGAAATATGTAGGTGGCAACTCCTTTGTATGTAAAACCTGGAAAATGGCCCCAACCTGTGAATTGGAATCGAATGCAGCCCGCTGCAATACTTCCTGAATCTGCAGAGACCAAGTTGAAAGTTGTTTATTTGTAATCCCATGTCAAAAAATCATAAGGATTTCATTTTTAGATTAAAATCAGAAAGTTTACCTGCTTTGAGGCAAAAACTGGACTCCACCCCTCTGCAACAAGACATTTTTTTGTCACATCAAGACTAAGCATGTTCAGAGTGTGGTAGACAGATTTCTCCTTCCTCACCTTCATTAGTTCAAAGAGATAATGATTAATGACAGAACATGATACACGAACTATTAAAAATGGGAAAGTGAGAATGAATGATGAATGTTGTATGGATGACATTCTCTATGAAATCAATATTTCAATTTATCTTTTTTCGGGTCAGGTGGTGGTCCACTAGGGCTTTATCTTCAATTTTATTTTCAACTTACTTTCCTATATCTTCTACCTTTAAATTCTAAAATGCTAAATCTAGTTTCAGACTCATTTCCAGATTGTTTCAATTGCAATAAATACATGAAGTAATGGAATGGAATCATAAAATCTATTAATCCATTCTATATGTCATTGTAAAACACCAGATCTCAAAAAATCAAAAAAAAAAACACATTATTTGATTATGACAGCAAGATAGACTTCTAACTGAACTGTATTTTGAAGATAAGGCACGTATCCCATTTACACACTTTCCTAATATCAGTTACGTATAACAAGTGACATTACAAACACTTTGCAATAGAGAGGGCAAATAACAATGATCAAAGCACAGGATAATGATGGAACAAGCATACATCAGGTGATGCAAAAGCAAAGAAAGAGAAAAGGCTAGTTTTTCCAAAAGTGCGTGCATGCATGTAGATTTTAAACAGACCATAGTGTTCCATTCAGGAAATTGATCAGCAATGGTCTGCAACAAATTGCTCTTGTGAAATAATCCGGTGTCAATGGTAGTCTTTAGCTCTGAAAGTCTTGCTGAGACCTGAAAATTGAGGTATATAATAGAAATCAGATCAATAAAAAGGTTTACAACTCACACAAAAAAAAAAAAAAAACATTTGAGCAACAGCACATAGTAATCTAAAAGATAATTGGGCACACACAAGAATCACATTTCCTTCAACTATAGAAAAACTTAACTATTAGATATTAATAAGAGAATATATCATTTGAAAATAATCCCTTATTATATTTACAATATATATTTAGAACGAAATTTTGTACCTCAGTAATCATCTGCCTTTGTTTTCCAAGATCCTCAGTGAAAGAATAACGATTTGCAGCAAAAGCTTCACATATTTTGAGAATCTTGCCTTTTGCTTTTTCTCCAGAATAGAATACAACAAATACATTCTTCTCAATCTGCAAGTTCACATTCACAAATAAGAAGCATACAACAATAATGAAGAATGTATGCTGCAGAATGCAGAATGCAAATGAATTTTCAATTAATCATACGCCAACTTAAAATGATGGTATGTTGCAGATGCAGCCCTGACACCCAGACCAGAAATCTGTACTAAACCAGATTGTTCAATTGACAAGCGCACACAGAAATTCAGACTGTAATGTCCGAAAATTAACCATTAACACTAGTAATATAATCCTTAATCACATTATTCTGGAAACTTTCAATCACACAAGTGTTAAAGGTTACAATACACAACAAATATTTTGTATGCACAATAATACATTATTGCACAAAACAAAGCAACAACATGATGATTAGACAATAGATTGAGCAATATTAACCTTCTCTCCAGAAACTGGATCAGTCACAGGTTCGTCAATAGTGGCTTGCCTGATATACACATTGCCTCTGGTAGCACGGAATATAATCCTTTCAAATGCCAAAGACTTTTCTTTGGGAACAAGGCCAGTCAGAAAACCCAACTTTACTTGCTTTGATGAATCAGTGGATTGTTCCTGCAAAAAACCTCTATGCTATGAGTACGGATAGGACGCAGATCTATTTTTGTACCAAAGAGCTATAGTATTTATACTTGATCTGCTAATAATGGAGTTTCTAGTGATTCTTCAACGACTTGCTGTGATTCCATTTCCCTCTGCTGAGCAGTTGCACTGCTTAATGCTGAAGCAAAAAATTCACCAGCCTAAAAGAAAAAATATCAGAATCTGGCTGACTTGTTTATAATTACCAGCACTTGCTACATATTTAAATAAATGACAGATATCTGAGTTCGTATATATATATATATATATATAAAACAAAATTCAAACCATAAAAATCTGAACATATCACATGCTTGATCAAGAAGCATTAAGGTGATATACAAATGCAAATTCCAGAATCCATACTAAGGAAAAACTGCAAAGGGCAGCTTGTTAAATGCCCTTTGAGCTTAATAACAGTGAAATGAATATTGATTGTCTGCTCACAATTATCAAAGCACCATAATGAAGTCAAATGCAAAAAATTAAATCCCTGACTTCATCAGCAGCCAGGCAACTGGTAAAATCGTTAGTATAATCTTGGGTCTCGTTTTGCGGCTTGAACAAGCAGCTAAAAATCCAACAAGAAAGCATACCATACAACAATTTCAAATTAATTTTTTTTTTAACTTTTGTTTGTATATTTAAGTAAATACTTTATTAGTGAAGATTCACAATTTTGTTTATCTTTTCTATTTCTTTACCATTTTCCCCTCTCTGCATATGTTTTCTTCACTAGCTAAAGAACAAATATCATATCTTCATGTTTCCACATGGTATACTAGATGTGCTAATAGAACTCACAATACTCAACCGTAGCAGAAAAATAAACTGTACCTTCTGGAGTACAAGCTTACATTCTATAAGCTCATTATAAGAACGCTGTAATTTATCATTATTTGCATTCATTTCAACCAGCTCTGCCTCGAGTTCTCCAAGTTTTAACTAGGCACCCATAGAAATTAAAAAAAAAAAAAGTTAGAATGATAGGAAAAAAATAAATAAAAATTCTAGCCACACTATCAACTTCTTAACTTACTTCTAGGGCATCCAAATCAATGTCAGTTCTTGTCACAGACTTTGATGAAGGTGAGACACCCGCCTTCTCCATTTGTTCCTTTAAAAAGCGTAACTTCCGTGCCATCTCTGCACACCTTTTTATCTGAATAAATAGATAAATACTTGAATAGTAAAAAATCTATTGTACACTAATAAGCGCTTCTTAGTATTAATAACAGAAACAACATTTTTCCAATAAAGCAGATGCAATATCTGAAGTTACCTAAATTATTTGATCAATCATTACTCTAATTTCAAGGTGTCAAATATGTTGGCACAAGCTTTAACTATTTCAAACATGAATATTTATCATTGATTTTTTTTTCCAGTTTCTTAAATTATTGAAAGCATGACATGAAAATAAAGCTGATTACAGTGGAAGCCCAAATTAAAGGCAGTGAGAGAGTAATAGTGGAGAACAAAAGAGGCACAAATTACTCTCATCTGGAAGACTTTTTACAACTTTCAATGCAAATCATAAAATGGTTGTCATTGGTAGTCCAATATTCATATAAAATTTTACCCGAGTTATTAATAACACAAGTATTTTCCCTCAGATAATGTAAAAATATAAGAGTTGATTAGTTTATCTATCTACTTAGTGTTCCACAGTCCCTTATATTTTCACTTTTCAATTTTCGTTACTAAGTAACACCTTCATATTCAAATAAACCAAAATAAAAACATTCAATGCAAAAACAACATAAACGCACCTGAGCAGCATAAGTTCTCTGAAAAGGGCTCTTGTCTGCATTGAGCTGGAAAACAGAAAAACAGCAGAACAAGAAAACACCATGTAAAGCCGGATTTCTAATCAATC
Source organism: Excoecaria agallocha (assembly GCA_037975025.1). Lineage (NCBI taxonomy): Eukaryota > Viridiplantae > Streptophyta > Magnoliopsida > Malpighiales > Euphorbiaceae > Excoecaria > Excoecaria agallocha. The sequence continues at coordinate 14,867 of JBBPFJ010000692.1, read as the reverse complement.
ACCAGCTAATAACAGCATTATCCAATCAGCGACTCGGAGCTAGTCTATGAGATATTAGAAAAATAAGCACATTGATCCTGTTCTCATTAACAGATAAACCCTAGGTACGATGAGCTGAATTTCCAGTCAGAATTCAGAAGTCTAAAGAAAAATTGTAATCTAATTGATAATTTAACTGACGTTAATTCAAAAAGCAAATAATGTCCCCAGCTCAATAATCAGCAAATAGAACAAAACTTCGAAATTCAACATCGCGAGGAGAAATTGAGCATAAGAGAAAGTAAAGATCAAGTGTAAGATTTGATATAAAAATAAAAGTTGAGGAAAGAGGAAGTAAGCATACATCTTTGAACTGAAGAAGACCAAGGTCACCGAGATAGGAGACAGTAACATGGGCGGACTCAATTGGGATGATCAATTGTACCAATTGCATCGCCTCTGACCTGAACAGATCCATCGGCGGACAACAACCTCCTCTAACCTCCCCCATCTTTCACCGACTGGATTCACCAGCTCCGAGATGCAGAAACACAGTCACAGATGGAGATTGGAATATCAATCTGCCAATCTATCAATTGATTTATTAAACAAGAACTGAGAGGACAGTGAAGAGTTGTCGTGTTCCTTCTTTCTACTTATCGCCACAAGCTTGCACGTTAATTGCTCTTCAGAAGTTATGGATTTTACAATTGTGTCCTAACTGGAGGAAATTTCTTTTCGGTTAGGCCCTTGAGAGAGAAAAATAATCCGTTGTTTCTTTTTCTTCTTCTAATAAGGCCGCATTTTACCACATCACGTGATCATATCTACCGGCCTCCTTTATTTTCTTTTTTTCATTTTCTCGCGAGAATTTAGCTTTTCTGTAATTACGGGGATAGCCCAAATTCGCTGACAGAATACCCCACCAGTTTTCCAGAAAAATCCTACCCTATCCAGCTTTTTTCAATTCTAACCCCCAAGATAGTTTCATCTTCTAATTTTTAAGAAAACATTTAACATAAATTTCACCACGTATATCTGATACGTTAATTCGCTGTTTATCGAGTAATATCTAACACACACCTTATTCTCTTTGATAAATATTCAATAGTGCTATTTTGGTATAAGGGCATCTGCACTAGATATAATCGCATTAACAGTCTAATTGGATGCATGCATAAAATCGAATGACGCAAATACATAGCATTATATCACAATCCAATCTTTATACATGTGCATATGAAGTAAAAGAAAAGAAAATAGTGATTTAGCTTATGGATAAATTCACCTTTATTCCAAAAAGACAATAAGATGCGTAAATTATTTAAAAAAAAAAAGATATGAAACTATCGGTAAGTTGAAAATAGAAAATGTTGCAAGTAACCAACATAATTAAGCAAATGATTTTGGATTCGAGTTTTTGTGAATACAACAAATTTCATTGGAAAAAATCACTATAATTACGCTTGACGGTACCTTAAGTATAATATAACTTAAAAATATTTTCCGTCAACACGTAACTGTTTACAAAAAAAACCAACGTTGCAAGGAAATAAACAGCTCAAACACGTAGAAAATGCTGCACCACTTTTATACACGGGCACTGGACTTATCTTTTAACAAAAAGAAAGGAAAAATCATTCAGGTAAATTTTATGAAAAGGTCAAGACATTAAGGTAAAACAGGCATTCCTGTTGAAAAGCTACTTAATCGATGTCATTAATAAATAAAAAGGGCTCAAAATTATGACAAGAATTACAATCACCGAGTAAATAGGGTTAACTTCCTAATCATAAACAAAGGTATCCGCACAAGAAGGCTTTGGTTTTGCCACAACATATTCTAACCCTGCACCACTAAACTCTTCTTTGTTATAGTTTACATTTACATCAAAGGCCAATTCCTTCTTTTGGTTCTCAAACTTATACTATATCCTTTTTACGTTGTCACCATGGGCAACTACAAATCCCTCGCTTGCTAAATTTGTAACTGCGTTTCTTACCTGAACATCAAAACAGAACATGAAATGTTTGCAAATTAGTTTTTACATTATTTTCAATTGCGTCTGTGTTTTGAGAGAGACAGGGAGCAATATACTTACATCTTGAAGGTGAACTTCAATGTTCTGGTTCTGCTTCTTCAGCTCTTCCAATAACTTAATTATTTTTTGAAAGAAAAAAGAAGTTTAAATGCCAATTTTGAGACAAAAGTAACTAACATCGGCAAAATGCGAGTAAATACTAGCATTATTACCTCTAATAAGCGCACCGAAGGTCCCCCAAGTTGCAACTTCTCCATAATTACATTGCGAGTTGCAGAAACAATATTCTCCCTTCTCATCCTTTCGCTTGCTGAAACTCCAGTTGTGATGAGATCCATATCGATTGTTCCTTAAAAAGAGAAAAAGGGTAATCATTATAATCTGGTTTGGTTGGCCGGAGAAATAAAACTAGAAATTAGGGTTAATACTAAAATCAGGATTACCAGTGGAGTGATCTGTTGCTGACTGCTGCATTGCAACTTCAAGCAGTCGAAATGCCTCAATAACATCGTGCTTCTCAACCTGCAGATAGGAACCATGACACTCTGAAACTATAACTAGTGAAAGAATTTCACACTAACAGACACCAAGGAAGCTTCACTAACCGTTTCTGAGAAACGAATCCGGGCAAGAGCTTCGCTAAGGCGTATTAAACTTTCTATCTGTCTTGGTGTTGCAGTTATCACCTAAATGATATAAGAACCACAGTTAAAGAAAAAGAATCCATTGGGATCATAAATAGTTAAAAGAGTTAAATCACGATTTTGGAAACTATTGAAAAAGGGAAATGGATCTGCTGCGGTAAGAAATTTTTAAATAAGCGAAACACCAAATAACAGCTAAACAAATACGTAGGTAACCATTTAGAAAAGAACAGAAATGAAGCACATCAATGCCAAGCAACCACACTATTAACAAGTTAGAAAATCAAAAATTCAGTAAAAGAAAAACATGGATAAGTACATGTTTCTAATTTTTTACAAGGTCAAAAGATGCATTTGGTTTAATGAAATCAATAAACGAGCTTGCAGGACTGTTAGAAGGATTGAAAATACAGAAAAATGTTGCACCTTCTTGCTGCTACCCGGGAAATTTCCTCTCCTCCTCATCTCAACATAACCTCGAGTCAACTCTTCAGCTGCTTCATCGGATAATTTTGGGTGAATATACTTACGAGCATAGCTCACATATGATGTTAATGTATCCATATCTAGGACATCCTGCTGTGCACTCTGCAAACAGAGAAAGTTTTAATAAACCAATGTCTACAGGAATTACTGGAAATGGGCTCTCAAAGATGTTTGCCATATATTGCCAAACCTCAGGATTCTCGAAGTGCAGTGACACAATATGCTTGGCCAGGTGCCTGTCTGTCTGTTCATCAGCCTTGTCCAGAATTAAATATATCAGGTCAAATCTGAGAATGCAACCATGAATTGATATATTTTAGCATTACCTACCACATAGAGGATACTTCTCTCTGTACTCGCTATTATCAGCTAAAATGAAGGAAATCATAAAAACATTAGAAATTTGCAACACATCTTTTGCTGCCCCATTATGTTCAATCAAACATGTTTTGATCAGAAAATTTGCATTATGTATGGATCCTATTCTTACCTGGACAACAAGGACGGAGGAAGGTGTATGTTGTCAATCACAGACAATCGAGGATTATAGCGTGAACCAATAGGATTTGCACAAGCTAACACCGATGTTCTAGCATTAAGGGAAGCAATAATTCCAGCCTTTGCAATGGAAATAGTTTGCTGTTCCATCACCTGCAAAAATCAAATGATTCCATTATAAGAAGTCATATAAATGCTTGACAGATAACACATAAATCATTAGACAAAAGTGATGTTTTCTGCTATAAATCATTAGACAAAAGTGATGGGTTGGTTCTGCTTGCTATTTTATTCTTCAGTTGAAGAATTATGTTCAATTCAAACCAGATATGAACCAGGGGACCATCTAGAAAGCATGCTTTCTCTAATGTTGTCAAAAGGTAGTACAAAAATTATGCATACAACAAAAAGCATACCTGTTAAAGAAAATTTCTTTTTACTGGAGAAAAAAGGAGACAGGTCACATGTAAAATTGCTGAAAAGGAAACCAACCTCATGTAGTGTACTCCTTGCATTTTCAGACATTTTGTCAAATTCATCAATACAGCAGATTCCTCTGTCACTCAGAACAAGTGCTCCACTCTCCATAACCTATACAATTACATCATTGAATCAGCATTTAGCTAACTTTTATATATAAATTCTAGATAGACGAGGTAGAAATGTAAGAAGCAGAACAGGGAACTATACCGTTTCCCCCGTCTCAGGATCTTTGCTAACATAAGCAGTCAAACCAACAGCGGAGCTCCCTCTTCCACTAGTATAGATGCCACGGGGAGATAATTTGTGTATGTACTGGAGCAGCTGGGACTTACTGGTTCCAGGATCGCCAACAAGAAGGATATTGATATCACCACGTAAGCTAGTGCCAGATTTTAACTTCACCGCATTCCCACCAAAAAGCTACATTTTGATCAACCAACTTACCATCATTACCAAAATTTTAACTAAAGAATACTATATTTACAAAATCTGTCCATTAAAAAATAAAGGTATATCATGTAAAAAACTTAAATAAACACCTGACAGAGAAGACCTCTCTTCACATCATCCAGCTCCCAAATATTAGGTGCCAGAGACCTCGTTAGTCTGTCATATATATCAGGTAGTTTTGCCAGATCTTTCAATTGCTCTACCTGCAATTACAAACAGGAATCTGATCAAAATAGACAACAAGAACAAATTTCCTTTATCAAAGAAGGAAGTTTATATTTAGATACCTTGGCTTCATCAAATTGGACATCTTCCTCCACTCTCCGTGAGCCATTATCAACATCCGCTGGATTCTCTGCTATCATTCTTGTCTTGTCTGTTTTCTTGATATGAAGACAATCAATGTAAGTCTGCAATCAAAAACTTTGTCATCACTTTCACGCAATTCCTGAAGAAGCTATAGCTTATGTAATAGCAAAAAGATAGAGACATGCCTTAAATAACGATTTCACAGTTCTCTGAGTAGGCCCAACCCTAACACTCATAGCTCTATAAATCCCAGTGACCTATTAAGCAACCAGAAGGACATCAATAAGAGAAGCAAAAATTTCAGGATTCCTTTATGGAGTTAGAATATGAACTATGCTGGTCCCACCTCAACCCTGTCACCAGGCTTTCCAATATCCACCAACTTGTCATGCATCAACAAGCTCACGGTGTATGGTGTTCCTCCTTCAGGGATCTCATCAGGCATCTCCTGGAGCCTCACGATCTGCTTATCAGCAAACCTGATTTATTAAGCAAGGTTAACTAATCAATGATCCAATAATACCAGGCAACCATAGTTCAAAAATTTGAAAGCAAGTGAATGACAATTGGTCTGATCAAATAATAAAATGGCCATTGATCTTCACAGCACCTTCCAGAAGTTCATATCGCGTAACATCATTTAGCATATAAAATTTTGTTTCTCACCTATTTATCAGTTCCGTGATTTTCTGTTAGACATGAGCTAAGCATAATCAATGTCTTTAGGTGAATTTCTGACACTTAACTAATTTTGAAGAAATTTATACTTGATATTTGCATAATTAATCTTAAGTTATATTAAGGGAAAACGAATCAAAATGGTTCACACAAAGAAATCTTCCAGCAGCAGAAAGGATTCCATGAGAGAAACACCTTTTAGTTACTGACATTTAAAATAAAAAGGAGAAAAGGAAGTACATTGAAAAGTTTTGCAAACTAATCCAGTTAGAGTAGAAACAAGTGCCAATGACATTCCTACTACCATCAAGTGGGATGAAAAGCTTGATAGGGAAAGAATTTCCCTAACAGTAAAGAATTGTAGCATAAACATGTTGGGAGACAGTTCAGAACATATATGGAGGAAAAACAGAAGGGAAGCTTATAATACATGAAATATGATTCTTTTTGTCCCAAAGAGAGACGAGATTTAGACATTAGGGTAAGCAAAATCAAAGCTGAAGATAGTACCTGCATCTATTGTGAACTAGTGTCATAGAATTCTTTGCAAGACACTCTTGCTTCAAGCACGTTGTGGGTTCATTAATCCTTCCTGATAACATCAGATAGTCCATTAGCAGTATAACATCACATAAAATAAAAGGAGCATAAAATGCAGTTAAGCAAACCAAAAGCTTGCTGCATTTACCTCTATCTACAATAATGGGGTCAGATAAGTAACCGCATACAAGGCATCTAAACATTGCTTCCCTTATCTCCGGAATAATAGAACTGCAACGTATTATCATGCCCTTGAGAGACACCATCTTCTCAATATCTGACCAAATATTGATTTTCAGCAGACAAAATTTGTAATAATCAAACAGAAAGCCAATATTCAACTAAAATATAAGAAAATGAAAACAAACCCAGTATCCAAAGCACAGAACCCTGAAAAAATATTAGCATACTCCAAGCTCTCATTCACACGTAGGCAAGTAAATAGAGCAACTTATTGACAACCAGCAATAACAATACTTATATTGGTTAAAGATCTGTTGTGTTCAACTAAAATTTAAGACTTTCAAACATCCAACATTTCGACTTTAATCAATCCCCAATCCCAATCAAATAAATTAACATAAATAACTAAAGAAGTACAAAGTCGGGGAAACATTAAAGAAGAAGAGAATTACCAGAAGGGTTCAGGTTTCTCATCGTAATAGAGGTCTTAAGATTGAAAATTCTGACTTGCACATGCTTCTCGAACAAAGGATTAATCAAACTCACAATATCCATCAAAACAATATCAAAAATAGCCAAAACCTCGAGCGGATACCTAACCATCTTTGTATACAAGTCAGAATCATAATCAAACACATCATGTCCATCAACATCAAGCCACTCCTCCTCAAATTCAAGCACTCTGTGTATGGCTTTCATGTACTTTCCTTCCTCAAAAATCTCACTACCTTGACTCTGATTATTATCCCTAAAATGCTTCAAAAACATCAGTATTGCTGCCTTAACATCTTGGACACTAATATTGGTGCCCCAAACAAAAGTAGGCGTGGCCTCATCCATGTCGTCTCCTGCTTCTGAAGATGGTGGACCCTCGGACATTGAGGAAGGGGTCGAAACAGGAGCGTTGCGGCCATTGGATCTGTTCCTGCGCGGAGTCGGGGTTGATTCAGAAGCGACAAAGGTGGATGGCGTTGTGGATCCACGGCGACGTCTGTTTCCTCGGGAGGGGGCGGAGGCCGGAGATGAGAACGTGTTGCCGATTGGACTGAATTGCGAATCATCTGGAGAGGAAAACCCTGTGCGGATTGGAAAACAAATGCTTTTTTTAACACAGAAAGATCTAAATGTATAAGCTGAGAAAGAGAAAGAGAATTACCATTGTTGAAAGGGGCTGGAGAAGAGTCGGAGGCCATAGCTACAGAGAGACGAAGAAGATGATGAGATGAGCGTGTGGAGGGAAAATTTTTGAGGGGTAGGCAGTGCTATTGCTTTGGAGAAGGTAATTTTGGCGGGAATTGGAGAAGGTATTGCCGCCAGAATTCTTAGTGGGCCTAAATGGGCTTTTCTGTTTTGGGAAGCCCATAAATGGCTTGAGATATGACCATAGGCCCGTGGCCGTATCAGGTTTGGACTTTAATTTTGGGTTCGAAGTCGTTCCAAATTAAAAACAAATACCTGGGAGTTGTTTTAGTGGGCTTTGACGTGCCACTTTAGACCCGGCCCAACCCGATTGAATTAATTTTAAATTGGATTAGAAATTTCAAATACAATTAAAAAGTTTGTGACAATGATGCTGAGGTGATATTTGAAAAAGAAATTCAATATTTCTCTTTTTTTTTTTTTTTTGTCTCTTGGCAGAAGTGCGTTTTGGTTCAACTTTTCCATATAGTTGATGCTATTTTTTAACGAATGAGTTCTTGATAGCTAATTTTTGTTCCAATCAACTAATGTTACAAATACTTTATTTTAGAGTACTTTCTTGTTAGTTGATTCAATTTTATTTTTTTTATTTAAACTATGATAACTTTTATTAATTATGACTTTTTCAATTATTTATAATAATAGTAATAATAATAGCAACAACTCAAATATGTGTATATGCACATATAATATTATATAATAATAATTTAATTCACATATAGAATTGAATATTAATCAACTTTTACAAAATATTTATAATAACTTTTTTATTAACTATCAACTTTTAAATATCAGCCACTAGCAATCGCTGTCTGAGATTTAGATTAATAGATTCAATAATTTTAAGACTTATAAGTTAGTTAAATCCTTATTATCATATGACCATTCCTATTTTTGAGATGTTTTTCCTCCTTATTTTTTATCTGTTTACCTATAAAGGTCGTGTTTAAAAAAAAAAAAAATCCAATCGTTGTCTGTTGTTAGCCAGCACAAACTACTAAACCAAATATATCCCAATCCTCACTTGCGTCCTTCTTTCTTTTATCTATCTCACTTTTTTTTTCTTTTTTGACAAGCTCTCTTATTTATCTCAAATCCCCATGTCTCAATCAATAAGTCTTCTTTGTATCATATACAGGAGAAATTAGGACCAAAGTAAGAAACAGATATATAATTATATCAATTCAAAAAGTAAAATACTATTTTTTAATGAATTTTTTTTAACTTTAATTGTGTTATTATTTCAATATACACTGTGTTCAATTGTCAATTTGTTGAAATTAGGCGAAATATATACTAAAATCAAAGTTTTAGAATTAATTAATATAATACAATATAAATTGAAAAATTATATAGAGAAAAAAAAAAGTTATAATCGAGGATACCAATGAAATATACTATACTTATAAAATTATTTGTAATTCAAACAATTAAAAATCAAATTATTTTTATATTCGTTGAGCATTTGAATTTTATACTCTTACGCCCAAAAAATGTAACAAAAAATTAAAAAAAAAATCATACTGATCTATATTATGCATATACATACTTTCATGTAAACCATTTAATTGAACATTCCTCACTATTTAACTATTAGTAGTTGTTTGCTTGCTATATTTGTAGCTTATACTTTCATGCAATTTTTTTTTTCCAGATTCAGAGTTTATGAAGATTGGATGCTCAAATGCAAAATTTTCCAGAGATATAATTAAGGGAATTAATTGCAGTAAGGAATTGTAGACTCAGCTTTAGCAACCTGAATGGGTGCTTACTTATAAAAGAGAAGAAAAACACAAAAAATAATATTCTAGATATAATATATCATTCTCATTGGCACATTAAGCTGAATAAATTAATATAAACACTTTGTTTAATTAACGCATGCAAGAATAGTTTATATGTTGCTATTTCTTCATATCAAAAAGGAGAAGGTGAACTCTTGTATAAACTCCTATGGTTGTCTATGTAAAAATAGAGGAAACAAGAAAATAATTGAAGGGGATAAAAGTTTCCTATCATCATTAAGAGAGCATGCAAAGCAAGAGCAAGAACAGGAACAAGAACATCCCTAATCCTCCACGTGTTATGTCACCAGAACACACAAGGTTGGTTAGAGGTAGGCACAAGATTAATCCATCTTAGGATGTTGATGATCCTACAAATAGCCTAGAGATGTTAATCTCTTTTATGGACAACTTACCCGATAGGTGGCCAAACTTTGGACTAAGGAGGATGTGTTAGGATTTGTGGACAAATACACTATATATATATATTAGGATTATAATAATTATATATCATAACTATTATTTAAAAGACTTAACCCAAAATATTAAAGTGATCTAATATAAAAGAAATTAAAGCGGGTCATAATAATAATAATGTTACAAGTATAGATTAAATGTATAGATACTCTTTTGTAATTTCTAATTTTATAATGGGTTAAATTAGAAATAAAGAAAAACTCTACCATATAAAAGGGTTATGGTCCCCAAATTATAGGTAAGTGATATCTATCGTCTCTGAATCTCTATCTGGAGAAGACAGATCTTTATCCTGCCTATCAATTTGGAAGATCATTGGCCAAAGGAAATTTCGTCTTTCAAGGCAAATTATGAATTCAGGTACGCTTCCGCCATAAATTTGGTATTTTCTTGATGATTTGACATGAAATAAATTACCTAGATGATTCTAGGGTTTCCTATAATTGATATCAGAGCCTAAATTTCATGTTAAATCGTTGAGTTTTAATTATTGGTGTATTATTTACTGGGTTGATTGAATTGATGATTTGCGGCATGATGAGAGTTGCGGCAATATTTTTGGATTTACGGCATTTTGCGTGGATACGGTAGTTTTTTTATTCAGTTTATTTTGTGATTTGTGGGTACCATGAATTAAACGTCGATTTCATTACGGTCTGGAGAAATCGTTGCTTTTGATTAATAATCCTCTTCGGCAATAGTTATTTATTTTGGTTTAATTGTTTGTTTGCCTCTATGGCTTTATGCTTTATGTTTTGTCTTTATGGTTTTGGCATTTTGTGGGATCTTCTGTTCTATTATATATATATGTATATATATATAATGATTGAGGTTGCAGAAAGTTATTGGTTTCATAGCAATTACACAACCTCTGTTTTCTCTTTTTCTATTGGGTAAAATCAATTGGTATCACTTTTGAATTGTGCCGTTTGGTATTTTATACCCATTGTGCCGTTTCACATTTAGTTTATATATATATATATATATATATATATATATATATATATATATATATATATATATTATCAGTAAATAAATAATTTGGTATTAAGATGGTATTTTATGGAATTTCAATTTAAATTACAGTGTGGCTATATATATATATTGAGATGGTTAATTGAACCAATATGTTGCCAAAGTGACCTCTATGGAAATCAATTAATTTATTTCAAAATATATAATTGGTTGTGTGTATGTAATTATATAAATATTGATTGGCCCAAAGGAAAATTAATGTTTAACATGATTACATATACATTTGTGGCAATTAACATGTGATAATTATTTGGTCATACATGTGAATAATAACTCGGCCCAAAGGAAGAATTATTATTTGACATATTATTTTATTATTTGTGTTTAATTGCTACATCAAGATATCACTTACAAGTTAATATTTTGTCCAAAGATGAAATGTTAATGGAGTGTCAGATATCTTGAGATGTGGTTTAACTGTATTTAAATTTGTTATTCAATTTTGGTATTATTTTGATACTTATGTGAGTTTATTTTATATGTTTTGTTCTAAATTCAGTTTCTGCTCCTGCTGCTAATATTACTGCTAGTATCAACTCCATTCCTATGCTAACTGGCACGAATTTTAAGGCATGACAAGAGAGTGTGTTGATCACTCGCGGAGTCATGGACCTAGACTTTGCATTAAGGGAACCTAGACCTGCCAATCTCACTAATGAGAGTACCTCTGAGGAAAAGAGGGAGATTGAAAAGCGAGAAAGGTCTAATCGCATAAGTCTTATGGTCATTAAGCGTGCCATTCCTGAAGCTTTTAGGGGCACAATGTCCGATCAGGTGGATACAGCTAAGGGTTTCCTTGAGAACCTTGAGAAGAGATTTGCTAAGAATGAAAAGGCTGAAACAAGTACAATCTTAGCAAAACTCATCTCTATGAGGTATACAGGAAAAGGAAACATAAGGGAATACATTATGGAAATGTCTAACCTTGCTTCAAGTTTAAGGGCACTCAAGTTGGATTTATCTGAAGACTTGTTAGTGCATTTGGTTCTGATCTCTCTTCCTGCACAATTTGGTCAAATTAAGGTGAGCTATAACTGTCAAAAGGACTCATGGACCCTTAATGAGCTCATCTCTCACTGTTCAGGAAGAGGATAGATTGAAGCAAGAAAAGATACAAGTGTTCATTTGGTTTCCACCTCAAAGGATAAAAGGAAAGAAAATAAGAAAAGAAAGAATAAGGAAGCTGCGGTAATAGCACCATATAAGAAACAACATAAGGAACAAATTAAGGTGGTTGTTTCTTTTGTGGAGCTGTAGGACACCAGAAGAAGCAATGTACCAACTATTACGCTTGGCATGCTAAGAAAGGTATGCTTCTTAACTTTGTTTGTTATGAGGTTAATTTGGCTTCAGTACCTAGACACACTTGGTGGATTGATCAGGTGCAACAACTCACATTAGTGTGTCCATACAGGGTTGCCTGAATTGCCGAAAGCCTAATAATGGTGAAAGATACATCTATGTTAGTGATGGCAAATCAATCGAAGTCGAAGCAATTGGAACATTTAGATTATTATTAAGAACTGGTTTTTATTTGAATTTGTTTGAGACTTTTGTTGTACCGTCTTTTAGGCGAAATTTAATTTCTGTTTCGACATTGGACAAATTTGGGTATTCTTGTTCATTTGGAAATGGAAATTTTAGTCTTTTTTAAAATTCAAGTTTGGTTGGTTCTGGTTCTTTATCAGGTTATGATAATCTATATTTAATTGGATACAGTTGCTTCATTTAATGAATCCTTGCATGTTCATTCAATCAGTAGAAGCGTAAATTAACTATTGAGAATTCAGCTTCATTATGGCACAAGAGATTAGGTCATATCTCTAAAAAGAGAATTGAGAGACTTGTGTCTGATAGTATTCTCGATCCCCTTGACTTTTCAGATTTTGACATGTGTGTGCCATTGCATTAAGGGGAAAACAAACAAATATCAGGAGATTTGATGCCAATAAGAAAACAAATGTCTTAGAACTAATACATACAGATATTTGTGGGCCATTTCCTCTGGCTTCTTGGAATGGTCAAACATACTTCATAACGTTCAATAGACGATTTCAGTCGATATGGCTATCTTTATCTCATTCATGAGAATCTCAGTCACTGGGACATATTCAAAAGTTTTTAAGGCTGAAGTTGAAAATCAACTCAATAAAAGTATTAAAAGCGTTAGATCTGACCGTGGTGGTGAATACTATGGCAGATATGACGGTTTACGTGAACAACGTCCAGGTCCATTTGCTAGATTCCTAGAGGAAAGCGGTATCGTACCACAGTACACCATGCCGAGTTCACCCAATATGAAGGTGTTGCTAAAAGACGAAATAGAACGCTTTTAGACATGGTAAGAAGTATGATTAGTCACTCTACCTTACCTGAGTCACTCTGGGGAGAGGCATTAAAGACTGCAGCTTATATACTCAACAGAGTACCAACAAAGGCAACTAGTAAAACCCCTTACGAACTTTGGACAGGTAAAAAGCCTAGTCTAAAATATTTTCATATTTGGGGATGTCCAGCTGAGGCAAGGCCTTATAGGCCAAATGAAAAGAAACTGGACTCTAAGACTATTAGTTGTTATTTTGTTGGATACTCTGAACGCTCTAGGGGTTACAAATTTTATGACCCCACAACTAAGTTTATTTTTGAGACAGGTAATGCTCGGTTCTTTAAGGATGTTGAGTTGCGGGGGAGAAAGAGTTAAGGACTTTGTCTTTGAAGATGAATATATTGATATTCCTTTAATTGCTATGGACAATAATCAAGAACAGGTTATTATACCAGACATTGTTCATGATGCAATTCCAGAACAAGACAATGTCATTGATCCTCCCATTCAATCTCAAGAAAATACTCTTGAAGAACAAACTCTACAGCCTCAAGAACCATTGCCATTAAGGAGATCCACTAGAGAAAGGAAAAGTGCAATTTCTGATGACTATGGTGTGTTTCTCAAAGAACATGATGTTGACATGGAGTGATGGAAAATGATCCAGTCAATTTTCATCAAGCAATGAAAAGCTCTAACTCTCAACAGTGGATAGATACCATGAATGAGGAGATTAAGTCTATGAAAGATAATGACGTATGGGATCTTGTTCCATTGCCTTGAAGGTACAAAACCATTGGTTGTAAATGGATTTTTAAAACCAAAAGGGATGCAAAGGGCAATATGGAGAGATATAAAGCACGTCTTGTCGCTAAAGGCTTTACACAGAAGAAGGCATTGATTATAAAGAGACTTTCTCTCCAGTTTCATCGAAAGACTCTTTTAGGATTATAATGGCATTAGTAGCATATTTTGATCTTGAGCTACATCAGATGGATGTCAAGACAGCATTCTCAATGGTGACATTGATTGAAATATTTATATGGTGCAGCCAGAAAACTATGTATCAGAAAGTACAAAGTCAATGGTTTGCAAATTGAAGAAATCTATCTATGGGCTTAAGCAAGCGTCTCGTCAGTGGTATTACAAATTCACCAGATTATTATCTCTTATGTTTTGAGATGAATTTGGTTGATGATTGCGTATATCACAAATTTAGTGGGAGTAAGCATATTTTTCTGGTTTTATATGTTGATGACATATTGCTTGCCAGTAATGATATAGGCTTGTTGCATGAAACCAAGAGATTTCTAGCTATGAATTTTGAGATGAAAGATCTTGGAGATGCAAATTTTGTATTAGGGATCCAAATACATCGAGATCGTTCTCGAGGTACCCTTGGATTATCACAAAAGGCTTATATCGAAAAGGTTCTTAAAAGATATGGCATGCAAGATTGTAAACCAGGAAAATACCCCTGTGGCTAAAGGAGACAAGTTTAATCTTCAACAGTGCCCCAAAAATACTTTTGAGGAAACAGAAATGCAAAAGATTCCTTATGCATCAAGCAATAGGAAGTCTAATGTATGCTCAAGTTTGTACGCGTCGGATATTGCATATATAGTTGGAGTATTAGGAAGATACTTAAGCAATCCAGGAATGGATCATTGGAAAGCAGCCAAACGAGTCATGCGATATCTTCAAAGAACAAAACATTTCAAACTCACTTACAGGAGATCGGATAAGTTAGAGAT
>JBBPFJ010000691.1:0-60028 GCA_037975025.1 Excoecaria agallocha | reverse complement strand
GTCTTCAGCCTCTCTAGAGTGCTCAGTCGACATTTAAGTCTGATTCCTTTGATGTGTACCCTCTTTGCCGAATTAAATTTTTGGTGGATTTAGTCTGCAATTTCAACTCGCTTTATTTGACTTAGGGTTTCAACTTGCGGTCTTTAGTTTTTCTTGGGGTTTGATTCAATATTAATAGACAAATTGTGTAGATGTTGATTGAACAAATTGATCTCAAGAACTTAGTTGATCGGGATGTTGAAGATATATTTTTGCAATTGCGTTTGATCGAGAGATGGGAGAGAGGGTAGATGGAAGAGGGTAATATGAAAAAGTAATTTTTTTTGCCTAACACGTGACATGTACGAGCTGCCAATTGGGCGATGATGTGGCCAATCATCTTCTACCACGTGTCTAATTTTGTCACATCACCGGTCAACTAATGGAAGTTTGGTTAAAATTGACAGTGGTTGACAATAGTGGCATAAATCTCTCATTTTTCAAATATGGAGTTTTGCACTTTTTGAAAAATATCAAGGGAAAAAATGCACCTTTGGCCATTAAACAAAAGAAAAGTTTTTACCTAAACTAGATTTAAGCAAGTTGTATGAATCAAGCTAATAATGTATCACCACTAATGTATGTCAATCGCCATCTTAAAGCATGTTTGGCATTGTTTTTGAAGGGGTAAAAACCTAATTATTTGATAAAAAACTAATTATGTGATAAAAATATATGTTTGGTAAATGCTATTTTTTTGAAAAATTAATTTTGCGAAAAAGTGAAAAAATATTCTATTAGAAAAAGCTAGAAATTGAAGCTTTTTCAGAAAATCTGATTTTTAGCTTTTAAGGACAGTTGATTTAAAATTTGTTTTGGACAAAAATATTGCTTATTTTATTTTATAATATAATGACAATTATACCTAATATGAAAAACAAGAAAAAGGAGGATTATTTTTACGTGTTATTCTTTCTCTCAATTTTTATTTTTCGTTATTTTTTTACATTTAAAATTTTATATTTTTTAGTTTTTCTTTCAAGTTAGAAAATTTTAGATTATAAATAATTAAAAGGTAATTATAATCATTTATAATTATTGCTATATGATTTGATTAATAGAAGAAATGTTTATGGTTAAGGCAAGACAAATAAAAAAAATTTACAGAATAACAATTTAAATATTTATTATAAAAGGTTATTTTTAATTACATCATTTACCAAACAGTTGATAAACTGTTTTTAAATTTATAAGTCATTTTAAATTTTATTTATCAAACAGTTATCTACGTTTTGAAATATACCTTTTATCAATTAAAAAAACTATTTTCATAAGTTTTGCCAAACTAACGCTTAGTCTTTTTTTAACCAATTGGATACAAAGCAATGCATTACTGGCTAATTATATGAAACTTGTCTAAGCCTAATCTAAACAAAATACTTGATATTTTTTTAAAAAAAATTATATTTAGTCTGAGATATTATAACTTGTAAAATATACACCAAAACTAATTAGCATAATCAATTACAACAAATATAATCAACATAATAGAAAAAAATAAATTCAACTCTATAATTCTTTATACTTCCAATATCTCACAACAAATTCTTACTACATAAATTGGAATGATGGATGTACTTTTTTTTAGCATCATTCTAACATTTTATTATAATAAAAAAACCATAATTTCTAGGAATGAGCATAAATAGTTAACCAGTTCATCAACAATTTTATTAATCAATTTATTAATTTTCATTAACCGCTATATAGGTTTCGATTTTTAAGTAATTTTTTTGAATCGATTTAGTGGTTAGCCACTAAAAATTTTAACTTATAAATTTAATAAATTATACAATTTATAATATTATTTTTAATAGTTAAAATGTTTTGAAAATAAAAAATGCAAATTAAATATAATATCCATTAAAAAATTAAAAGAAAAACAAAATTCTCATAATTAAGTATAAGAATTAAATATAATATATAAAATGTATATAGATCATTTAACCGTTAGTCAACAATTAACCGTCAATTTTTAAAATTAAAAATTATAAACCTAAATTTTTTATTTGATTAACTAAAAATCGGTTCGATTTTGGATTATTTTTTTGGTTAATCAAAATTTTGGTTTTTTTCTCACCCCTAATAATTTCATTTAATGTAAAAATGTCTTTCTTTTTAATAAAAACTTATCAATAATATTTTTATACAAAAATAATTTTATTATGTATATTTTGTTCAAATTAGCCTATTATTGAAACTTCAAACTCAAAATAACAGCTATTTTATTAAGTCCTTTTCGATAATTTTCTTAATGTTAATAGAAAAATTATTATACTTAGCTTTACTAACTCATTTAAATTGTATTGACAAATAATATCAAATAAGTATAATATTAGTTTGGATTATCATAGTATACCCTTAATGCAAAATAAATGAATAATTCAGCATGTTAATATATTTTACCATTGTAGTAGACAATAATTCATAAAATTCTTAATTTTTCTCAAATGTAGAGTTATTAACGTTTGATATTTTTTTTAATTACACTTGTTTTTAATTGCTATATATTAGTATACAAAGCTTAGGAATAAACATATGAAATTTTACAATACTTAATAAAATTTTTAATTGTTTATAAATAACAATATTTCTAATCCGAAATAAGGTTATGTTTGTGCTCTTTGTAGCTCTCTGTCCATCCTAGTGACACGTCGTTCTTTCTTCTCTTTTTCCCTTCAAATTTTTAAGATGGAAGACAAATTGGCACAGTTGAATATACGTGAAGATAAAGAGGAAGGTTAGCATGTTGAAGACCTTAAGGTGGGTCATTAAAGTGAGAGTTGTTTCATTCTAGTGGGCAGATTACTCACTAAAGCAATCATCAATTTTGACTATATAAGGAATACTATGGCTGACCTTTGGCATCCTATAGGTGGAGTGAACATCTCCCAGCTAGGTGATGGTAGATTCATTTTTTGCTTTTTCTATGACTGTGATGTGGTTCTATTGAGGCTGGAGCACCATAGACTTTTAATAGACACTTGTTATTGCTTCAACGAATCTGGGATAGGAAGACACAAAAACTATTCCATTACATAAATGTGCTTTTTGGGTTTAAGTACATGATCTACCATTAGGCTTTTGTAAATGATAAAATGGCTCAGAGATTCGAAAATTTAATTCTTTCATTTATAGAGTATGATACAAAGATAATAACTGGCAGGTCTGATTTGTTCATGCGATCGAGAGCTATGGTAGACATCCTAAAACCTTTAATGAGGTTCAAAAAGATAGTTCAAGCGAATGGTGTAGAGCACTTTGTGAATTTTAAATATGAGTGATTAACAGTTTTTTGCTACCTTTGTAGAAAATTGGGGCATGTAGATAGTTGTTGTTTATTAAGAACAAGAACAGATGGAATGAGGCTGCCTCTACAGTGGAATGACAATATTAAAGTCTAACCTTGTCGGAGTAACACCAATGTTAGCTACTGACTTAAGGATGAGGGTGGTTCAATTTTTTACAAACTATAAAGCTAATTTGGTGGGGGAAAATAATGTATTGGGTAAATCTCTTTTTTTGAATCAAAGACAGCTAACTTGGTGGGAATTGATAAGGAAAAAAGATTAGGTAAATTTGTAGAGAATATTGATGCTAATTTCATAGAACACGACATGGAGAACAACTTGGAAAGGGAAACAAGCTTGATCAAAGATGACTCTTTATTGGGCATTGAATAAGGAAAGAAAAGACCCAAACAAAATCCAACTCAAAGACCCAAACAAAATCCAACTCCCTCTATTTCTTTGGAATTAGATTCAGGTGTAGTTAATACCTTGAAGAGCAATTCTCATGGCCTAATTCTATCGGCGGGCATTGCTAGGCGGCCGTTCATAATGAAAATTATAAGTTGGAATTGTCGAGGTTTGGGCAACCATTGAACAGTTCATTTATTGAAAGATTTAGTCTTTCGTCATAAGCCCTATGTTATTTTTCTCATTGAAACACTGGTTTAAAGTAGTAAAATTGAAGAAATAAGGTGCTTACTGGGTTTTCTCATTATATGGCCATAGACTGGTTAAGGAGGGGAGAGGCTTGGTTATGTTTTGGGCTGATTCAGTTAATGGCTAAATAAGGAGTTATGGCCAAAACTAAAGCTATTCATGGGTTGGGTTGGGTCAAAAATAAAAAAAATCCAACCCAAACCAATATATATATAAATGGACGGTTTGGGGTGATTTTTTTATTATAATTTATAATAGTTTAGGGTGATTTTAAAACAGTTTGAATACAGTTTGAAGTAAATTAACTATTATGTTCATCAAATTTTTGTTTTCAAAATTTAACTTATAAAATAAAATAACAAACAAAATAATAATTATATTAAATTATAAATTGCACTAAATTTAAAATACTATATACTAAATTTAAAACTAATAAATACTAAAATTTATCTATAACCAAGTATTGTACTGAAATATAATATTATCAGTCAAATATCCCAAAAAATAATGAAAAAAATAATAGATATTTACTTAATCAATTACAAGATATGATGGAATATATTTAGCACAAAAATGCTGATAGGTGCTAATGCCTCTGGATTTCGATCACTCTCGAATTGAAAGTGCACCCAAATTTGAAAAAAATTGTCAGATAAAATGAGTTAGAAAAGTTGATTCCATTTGAAATTATAACGTAAAAACCATAACTTCAAAAATAAATAGCACCTGATTCAACCTTTTCATATGTTTCCACATTGTCTATTGCTTCTTAAAATCAACTGGAGCTGAATCCAACAAATTTTGGCATCAGACGAGTTCTTCTACCATTAAGGTGACAATGCACTTCTAAAAAGATCTAATATCCTGCCTCCAATATTGAATGCTGACTCTGACGCAACCTTTAACACGAGAATAGTTAGGACATCTCTCGCTAATAGATAAAGGTAGGGATACTTAGAAGCATTAATCTTCCACCATCCTAGGATATCAAAATTTTCATGAAATTTTTCACAAGTTTCAGCTAAATACTTTACAACCTCTAAGTTACTCTCTAAATTTTCTTTTTATTTTCTATGCCTAGAGTATTTGTGCTAAAAACTAATGACTTGATCCTCTTCACTATCATCTAAATTCATATTATCAAAGAGTTTATAGAGTGTAAATTAATTAAATTAATAAATTTTAAATATATCTAACTAATAATTTTACAACAAATGGTAAATTCTAAAGTGATAAAACTTATGCATTCAAAACAAAAAACTTATAAATTAATTCTATTAAGCTACTATTTATAGTATCCCAGTTCAATAGGTGAACTTTAATGGGATTTTGATGAGGCAGTAAAGAAACCATTGTGATTCATTTATAAATATTACATCATGTCCTAAATTATTAATATACCTTTCCACCAAAAATTTCCTCTTAAGGCTCTAAATTCAGTCATAGCAACACATCAAATTGTAGGAGATCTTTAGTAAGCAAGTTTCGGTTCCTAAACAAAATATGACATAAGGCAAAAAAATCTAAAATAGTTACTTTAAAAAAAAGATAACATGAACCAGAATCAAGTCTCGTGCACTTGCAATCTTTGAATGTGTAATCAATATATGTAGGAATAAGCACACTAATATGAAGTCATTAAACATCAACAAAATTATTTACAGAAAAGCAACCTTAGAGAGAAGAAAAAAAATAAGTTAGGATAGAGTTGAATTTACAAAGTCTCATTTGGACATGCTGACTTAGGACAGAACATATTCAATTATGGCATTTGGTAATAGCTACATGCCAAGACCAACATACAATATTTCTTTACAGATTGAGATTTACCAAACTATTGAAGGTGAAAGGTTCTGATGACAGTTAATTTATAATTGATTGAGTGACTTTACAATGATATATTTTTATAAACATTCTATAGCATTAAGAAGCCTATTTGAGTCACTTTAAGATATGCTTAGAAGGAAAAAGTGTCAAAATCAAGCATGAAAAACCTACACTTGACTTGTTTTCACCCTGTGTCAAAAAATAGAGATAGTTCTCTACAGTTTCTGATAATATTGACATGATCTTCATGTTCAAGATCCTAAAACATCAGACAATCAAAATAATTAATTTCCCTCACTTTTTATCCCCGTAAAATTACAGATTCATTCAATTCTAACACTGTTACAGAGGTGAAATTCCATGATAAACTACAATAGGTAATCGGCATTTACTTATAAGAATAGGCACTTTAAAATACCACAAAATTCGCACAAAATAACAATCCATTAAAACAGATAGAACTTGTTCATTAAAATAACAATCCAAACATACTATAACAATATGGAGCACATACCTTAACAAAAATTTAATCCATGGATAGAAATGTATAAGATATTATAAAGGAAGAAAAAGGAGAAGATGCAGGGAGCTGGAAAATTTATTTGAAGAAGCTCTGTACTGTGAGTCTATTTCGCCGACAACAATAAAGTTAAAGAGTGGTGGCATCTAAAGAAAAATCATATAAAATAAAATAAATAGATCTAAAGAAACAAAAATCAAATAAATATATCTAAAGAAAGAAAAATCAACGGATCTAAATTCAAATAAATATATCTAACCAAACAAAAATCAAATACTTGTTGAAGCAGATGTGGCAATTGGAGAGCGAGATACAGGAAAGAAAAGAAAATAAAAGAAGGAGATGAGGTGGCTAAGTAGCAGGGATGAGCTAATGACAGAGATTCTAGGGCACGATAGAAATAAAGAGAGATGGAGAGAAGGAAAAAATGGTTAGTTTAAGTAATAACCTGACATGTTGTAGAATAACCCGACCTTTTTTTCCATTTAAAATAGAAAACACCCAACCCCGACCTAAACCGTATTTTCTTGGTTTGGTCGATTTAGGTTGATCGGCTTGGTCAGTATATCAAAAAACATGAACATTCCTAGCCAAAACTTTATTAACTTATCTATTATTAGGCCTGGTGGCTTAAGATTGGGTTTAATAGGTTTTTATAGGTTCCCTTATCGTTCTAAAAGAACAAATTCATGGAATTTACTCTGTCGTTTGAACAACAGCAGAATGGTGACAGAACCGTGGTTGATTTTGGGAGATTTCAATGATCTTCTTGATCTATATGAAAAAATCGGTGGAGGAATTCATCCCTTTCATTTGATTAAAGTTTTTAGAGCTGTGGTGAATGAATATAGGCTATTTGATTTACCTTTTTTAGGCTCTATTTTCTCTTGGAAGAGGTTTTGATCTCCAAATTCCTGGGTTCGAGAGAGGTTAGACCAAGGTAAGGGGAATGTCAATTTCTTCTTGTGTTTTCTAAATTGTTACTTACAGAATGTTATTGGTCCCATTTTAGACCACTCACCTTTAATTATAGATTTAGATAGAAAGTTTAACATATGGTGACGAAAGAGGTTTAAGTTTGAAAACAACTAGTTGTTAACCATAAGGTGGTTGATATTATTAAAAAGGGGTGGGTTTATTCTGGCAAATTAGGGGTTATGGATCAAAAATTGGCTTGCTACTAGGAATTGAATGCTTGGGGTAAAATGGGAAGCAAAATGGTGCAACAACGTAAAAATGAAATAAAAAGAAAATTCATGTTGCTTAGAGACAATCCCGCTTTACAGGATTCAGAGGAAACAAAAACCTTGAAAATAGATTACAACATGATTTTAGAGCACGAAGATATTAAGTAGAGGCAAAGGGTAAAGGTTTTCTGGTTTAAATATGGGGACAGAAACTAAAATTTTTTTCATTCTTAAGCAAATTTTAAGAGGAAGAATAATCGTTTCTCATCTTTGAGGAATGAACAAGGAGATTGGGTAACAGACAATGCTGAAATAAGAAGGATAATTATTGGGTACTTCTCCAACCTGTTCCCAAATACAAGTATAGATTGTTCTAGGGTTGTTGATTTGGTGGATAAAAAAGCATCAAACGCGGATAATGCCTCATTGCTAATTCCTTTTACAGAAAAAGAGATCAAAGATGCGGTGTTTCAAATGCACCTGGATAAATTATTGAGCCCTAACGGACTTAATCCAGCATTTTTTTCAAAACTTCTAGAGTATCATTGGCCACGATGTAATAGTAGGTTGTCGACAATAGTTTGATGATGGTACTTTTCTCGAATTCCTCTCTGTTACTCTAATGGTTTTGATTCTTAAACTTGATTACCCAAAAACTATTAAGGATTTTAGACTTATTGCTTAAAATTGTGTCTAAAGTCCTTGCAAATAGATTAAAATGTGTTCTACCTAAGATTATTATCGAATATCAATCGGCTTTTGTACTGGGCAGGCTTATCACAAACAATGTTATAGTTGCTTTTAAGTTAATTCATAGCATGAAAAACCATAGAGTGGGTAAATCGGGCTTAACCGCCCTTAAGATTGATATTAGCAAAACTAATGATAGGGCAGACTGGGTTTTTTTAGAATTTATAATATTGGCATTGGGGTTTTCTAGGTATTGGGTGAATTGGATGATGCTTTATGGTTGTAATGTGAAATATTCCTTTCTTTTTAATGGGGTAAAAATTGGACCGATTAGTCTGAGAATGGGGCTTAGGCAAGGTAATCCTATTTTCCCATATCTCTTCATTATCCATGTAGAGGGCTTATCGTGTTTGTTTAGGGATGATAAAAGGTGAGGTTTGATCCAAGATTGTAGAATTAGCTTGAGAGGACCAAGAGTTTCTCATTTATTTTTTTGTTAATGACTCTCTATTTTTCTTCAAAGCTAATAGGGAGAAGTGTCATATGGTTAAAAAAATTATTTGTAAGTATGAAGTAGCATCGGGTTAGTTTATTAATTTTCATAAATCAGGGATCTTTTTTAGTTCTAATGTTTCTTTTGAAGATAAAGGTGTGATTTCTGACATATTGGGAGTTATTTTTCCTTTTAATTATGGTTGGTATCTAGGTCTACCTTCTTTAATTAGGTAAAGTAAGAGGGTAATCTATAGTTTTTTAAAAAGTAAGTTGGGTTAGAGAATTCTCGTATGGAACAATAAGTTTTTCTCTAGAGTAGGTAAGAAAGTTTTACTAAAAATTTATTGCTCAAGCCATTTCCACTTATTGCATAAGAGTTTTTATGATACCTATGCCTATTTATGTGGAGCTTCAGAGAATGATGAATTCCTTTTGGTGGGACAAAAATGATAATAGGGAGCGAAATATGCATTAGTTGGCGTGGAAAATTATGTGCAGTAATAAGGAATTGGGTGGGATGGGTTTTAGAGATTTACGCTATTTTAACTTATTAATGCTTGCCAAACAAAGATAGAGATTTCTTTCCTATGATAATACTCTTGCTTATTGTGTTTTTAAAGCTAGATACTTTCCTAACAGGGATTTTTTTGATGCTAAGCCGGGGTCTAACCCAAGCTTTACTTGGCATAGTATAATGCAGGCCAGGGTTGTTTTAGAAAATGGTGTTACATGGAGTATGGGGACAATAAAATGATTCTTTTCAAAAAAGATCCTTGGATTCCTAGAGATGGAAATTTCTGTATGAATGTTGGTATGGATTTTGTTAATGATAATGTTAAAGTTAGTGCTTTGTTAAAAAATGATGGTAAGAAGTGGGATGTGGCTAGGATTGTGAAATTTTGCAATGTGGATGATGTGTATGATATCTTAAAAATCGCATTGCCTTTATTTAGTAGATGAGATAGATTGATTTGGCATTATTATAAGAGGGTTGTTTACACTGTGAAAAATGGGTATCAGGTGGCATCTCAATGTTATAGAGGTACTTTTCCCTAACCAAATGATTTATAGAGATATATTTGGAGACTAAAAATTCCCCCAAAGTGCATAATTTTTTTAGGGCAAACTCTTCGAAATGTTTTGCCTGTTCATGTTAGATTGATGCAGAGGGGTATTGTAATTAATACTTCTTGTTTACTTTGTGAGCAGATGAAAGATGTTTCACACATTTTATTTGGGTGCCAATTTGTTATAGATGTTTTAGGACTGCTTTGGGCTGAATATCCAAGATGTAAGTTCATCTCTACTAGATACTCTTTTTGTGTTGATGAACTTAGTTAGTAAAGACAGGTATAAAGAGATGTATATGATATTATTGCAGCTCTGGAACATTAGAAACAAATTAGTGTGGAGCAATGATTTAATGGCACCTCATTTAGTAATCTCAATAACATTATCTTATTTTAGTGAATGGTAGGTGGCAAAGGATATTTTTAATAATGTCTTTGAGCTTTTGGAAAGTCCTCATATGCTTTCTTATTTTTATTCTGGTAGTTATAATAATGAGTGGAGTTGTTATATTGATGCAACAATTTTTAAAAATAGTAACAAGAGTGGTGCAATCTTTAAAGATGTTGAAGGACTTTTTTTAGAGCCATTTCAGGTCATTGGTCAGGCTTCTTCTTGCCTCGCATTGTAGAAAGTTTGGTTTTTTGATATGTTCTTGCCAGGATTGAAGCTTCCCTCCCTATTCAAGGTGTTATCTTTACGGATGCTCAAGAACTCCCCCTTGCTATTAGTAGTTTTTAAATGATTATTTTGATTTTGGTTTAATTATTTCTAATTGTAAGACTTTTCTTTCTCACAGACAAGACATTGAGTTGGCTTGAATTAGCAAGTTGAATAATTTTGAGGCTTATAAGTTAGCTAGAGCCTCTTTATTGTATGACCCTCTATGTTTTTGGGATTTTCTCCCTTTTTACTTTTGATATTTTCTTCAATAAAAGGTCTAGCTTTGTTTTAAAAAAATATTTTTATTTTAGTATAATTCTCTAGCAAAAGTCCTACTTTAATCTAATTTTTCAAACAATGCCATTCCTGTAATTAATGTAAAGTTTTAAGGGTATTATTGTTTAATTTTTTTCCACTAACATGTCCTCGTATATATATATACACAAATATGAACACACCAATAAATAAGAATGTGACACCTTACGTTCGTTCATATTTTCGTATATCGAATGGTACTATTAATGATACCGCATGACTGTTTAGTTTCTTTCACATAGGCTAGTTAAGCCTCACATTGCCCTATCCAAACACAACAAATCACCTTATTTGCAAACCTTATCGAACTCCCGTTTCATGGCTTTGATGTTATCCTAGGGATAGACTAGCTTCATAAACACCAAGTGATAGTTGATTGTCGGTTGAAGAGAATTACACTGAAAACTCCTGAAGGCCAGGAAATCACAATTCTGGGGGAAAGGTCAGATTTCTTATCAAATGTCATATCAGCTACAGCAGCAAGCAGGTGTATTAGGAAGGGATGTGAGGCTTATTTAACCTATGTGAAAGAAACTAAATAGTTATGTGGTATCATTAGTAGTACCATTCGATATACGAAAATATGAACAAACGTGGGGTGTCACAAAGAATAACAATAAAATGCATATTTCTATTTTCTCCTTTTATTTATATATTCTTTGTCTTGATTTTATCTATTTATTTTTTTTCTATTTTCTATTTCTTTACATTATTATCATATTTTTACCCTTTGATTGGAAAGTTGATGGTATAATACAACCTAATTTGAAGAAATCAAAAGTTTTCATTTGCAATAATAAGCAATTATGCCAATTTTAATCAATATTTTATAAATCGTATAAAATAATTTAAAATTGATGCATTAAAATATATAAAAAAACAAAAATGTCTCTAAAATATTAATAATACTATATATTTGTCCTTTAAGTATATTTTGAGCCAAATTTACTGTTAAAGTATTAAAAATGGTACATATTTGTCTTTAATTATGTTTTTTAAATCAAAATTGCATTCGCTGTTCTTGTCCTAGCAAGTGTACTAGATTGACAAGTAATATAATAAAGTCTATTTAAGACCCCAAAGAATATCAAAACCAAGGGAATGGCCTTACACGAAGTCACTTGATTGATTAATATTATGTGTTAAAGAATATCTTAGGTCTATATTAGTGTGACCTATGTCTACCAATTTTTAACAATTAAAAATAAAAATAGATTAACATTAAACATAATTCAACCAATTGTAGTAAAACAGAGTATAAATGACTTGGTGTTAACAATAACTAAAAACGTTGCTCGAATATCAAATCCTCCCTATACCCAGTGTAAGATTAATTTTTAACATAAATTATATATTTTGAATGTGGACAAGCCATCTAAACCCTTAGTTTCCGATTCCATAGTCAATTACTCTAACTACCCGATTTTCTATTTTGGAGCCAACCAAATAGCTAGCATAAGCATGGGTAGATACGAATTAGTTTCCCATTTCGGAGCCAACCAATCCAATATCCATTCATTTTCCTCATTATTTCTGAATTTACAACATATTAACCCTAGATCTAACAGCCCCCATTTCAGAATCACCATAAAAACTACAAAATGTAAAAACAGAACATACATGATATATATTTTCAATAAGCATAAATCCATTAACTTGAATAAGATTAACAGCATAAACACTTGAATAACATTCATATCAAGATAAGCACAAGGGAAAAGAAAATATTTGTAAATATATTTAAGCAAATGAGTTCATAATCTTACATGGATATGGGGATTCAAAGATCCCCAAACAACAAAGAGACTACTCGCTATACATAATGTAGAAAGCAAGGAAAAATAAAAAAAGAAACTCTTAAACCCATTTTGAAGAGTAGATATGAAGTTAAAGCTGCTTCTCCTCTTCTTCTCCAAGCTAAACTTGATTGAAAACTACACCTTTACTTTGTAAACTAAACAATATCTATGTATTTTTGTATTTAAAGTAAAAGCTCTAGTAAAAATGTGATTTTTTTCAAGTAAAACTAAGTATAAAACCCTAGAAATTTACAACTAAAATGAAGAACTATGTGCTATAACTAAAGAAACATGAAAAACTTAAAATCCTTTCTTTTACACCAAATAGAACTCAGCTTTTATACTATTTGTAGAGGCACAAGGTAAAGACAGTTGGTCACAGTTATGTACAATTGTTAAAAAAGTATTGTGGCATTGACACACAGTGGAGACACTTTGGTCTCAGTCGTGCACATCATTCTGAACTGAATACCTTCAAATTTTGCATTTCACATAGGGAAGACTAATCGTCTCAGCTATGCACCTTAGTGAAACTGTGCAAATTGAAAATTCTGCAAGGCACACGACTGAGATACTTTGGTCTCTATCGTGTACAAGTCAATTTTCTGCATAAAAGTCAAAATTGCACTATTAAACGCACTAAAACTTCACAAATCTCAAAATTATCCTATTTGGCACAAAAGAGAAATTTAACACCTAAAACACAAAAAACACATAGAATGAGACACAAAAATATAGATAAAAATACACTACAATTAAACAAGAGTTATCAAATACCTTACATTTAGCTTTTGCTTGCCCCCGAGCAAATGAACAAATCACATTTTCGCATACTCAAACTTAAAGAAAGAAATTACAAATTCAGAGAAAGTTAAATAACATTACAATAGGAGTCACTAACCATCATCCTAAACCAAAAAGAATTCAGAGCAAATTATACTAATTTGTCTCCTTATGTGTGTGTGCTAGGCCTAAATGAGTATGACATCTTTTTAAATCTCAAAACTCTTGTGCAATCTGACAACTAAGATAAGAATTCGTATGCAAAATTTTTACACACGCGATTTTGTGCTTAAAACTCAAGAGACACCATAGGCCTCTCATTTAGCACCGAAACCTAAGGGTTATCCCCGCAAATAGCTCTAAGCAAAGCAAAATCATTAGGTTTTAAATGGGTTATAATGTGGTCAAGGTATGGCTAACAAAAGAAAGTAAAGGATACACAATTTAGAACAGCCATTCATTAATTCCACTTGTCACTATTAACACTAAAAATATTTGAGCTAATCTCTACCCTTACTTGATTCCAAAACATTGACAAATGCTAGACTATCCAGAACGGTAAATAAAATCACCCTAAAAGGAGATTTCTAAGAGAAGGATACCATAAAAAATTCTCGCTACAAGTGCATTAGCTTAATTAACCTTTAAGGGCTAAAATTTCTTCTCTTTTAGCCATTAGGGTACCCCACACTTATACTAAACCATAGCTCAGAAACTTTATTTCATTTTATTTTCTTTCTTCTTCTTCTTCTTTATATATATATATATATATATGCCTACTAAGATTCTCCTAAAATGAAGCTACATTCTGAAAATGTTTCTATACAATTGCAAAGTATCCCATTTTTGACATTCTACACAAAACACAACCCTTTTCTCTACATTAATCCTCGAAAAAGTTTCCTACTCACTCTTAGAATGGCTAATTTTATAAAGGTAAGATAAAAGGCTTTTAGGCTGGGGAAGATCAAATATGTGTAAACAAAAATTACAAAATTAGCACGCATTTAACATGCTTCAATAGGCTCAAAGGGCATCATAAAGGATATAATATTAACAAAGGGTAAGTCAAAAGTCTTTTAGCGGTTCAGTAATAAAACTCTGCTTAAGTAATTTCTAGCCTCGTATTTGAATTATTTTGAATGCTTTAAAGGGTAATGAGGAAGGTTTTAGCGCTCTAGAATTCCCACTCAATCACCTTTATGCACTGGTTTTTCTTCGTTATCTAAAAATAGGCCTAAAGTACACATTTTATTTGGAGATCTATTGGTATTGATTTAATTGAACCTAAACAATAAGGCAAAACAATTAGCAACTAATTACTCTCCGGTTATTCAACTATCCTAAATAAGTTTTTCTAATTTTAAGTTCAAGTTATTCACAACAGGAACAAAACTAAGGGGAAACTGAATTAAGAATTGTTCAATGATTTAATAACAACCAAGAATAACTAAATAAAAACAATGGAACAATAATACTAAAATAAAAACAAAAGCTATAATAAAAAGAATTAAAAAGTAAAGTAAAGTAAAAGAACAAATTAAGCATAAAGTAAAGAAAATGATATTAGAAACACAAAAGGTCAATAAAAGATAAAAATATAATGTAATTTAAATAAGTTTCCTCCGCACTTGAAAACTACTAAAAGTATGATAAATGTAAAAATTAAAACTACTATGTTTAGTAAGCAAAACAACCAACAAAAAGAGTTCAAAATAAGTTCATCTCCAAAACACCCTCACCCCATATATAAAATTTTGTTGTCCTCAGCAAAATACATTGAAAGCATTCATAATATATTGGGGTTGAGGAAATCCCTGAAACATGAATGCTTCTATTGAGGTGAAGGAGGAAAATGGTGATAAAAATGGGATTGCATCATGGTAAGGGCTGTAACAATCTCATCCATCCTGTTCGTCATGGTGCCAAGATAGGTTGTGATTTTGATATATTCCTCTAATGATAGCATAACAGCTACAGCCTCTGCTTGTTGAAGCTTTATTGCTTGCTTGTTCACATGCTCCCTATAAGGATTCCTATCGGACACCACACAATATCCTTGCTTTGGGA
Organism: Excoecaria agallocha; assembly: GCA_037975025.1. Taxonomy (NCBI): domain Eukaryota; kingdom Viridiplantae; phylum Streptophyta; class Magnoliopsida; order Malpighiales; family Euphorbiaceae; genus Excoecaria; species Excoecaria agallocha. The sequence goes on along the minus strand of JBBPFJ010000691.1, from coordinate 44,625 downwards.
ACCATAGGTCATCTATTAGCATTGACATCTTTTTCAGCATTTTCTTATCTATGACAATTGGATTGCCAATTGCTTTGCCTAGATTTGCATGGTTAACTGCCCTAGTTAGTCTGGTGCCGATTCCTTAGGAAAGAAATCTTTGTTGCCCTCTTGCAGTAAGTCCTTAATTTATCAATTTTTGCAGCAATAAAAATAGCTCCATTGAGTGGGACGGCATTTTGCATTGCGTAGAGGATGAGGGCTTCATTTGTGTTGACATTCCTAGGGCCCCTGACCAGTGTCTAACAAGTGTACTAGATCGGCTAAGTAATACAGGGGAATATATTTAAAATCCCAAGAATATCGAATCCAAGGGAACATGGATTGCTAAGCAAAATATCTATAATTGAGTTGAATTAATCTGAGATTATTTTCCAGTGTTTTGAATTGAAAGAAGTTCTAAGGTAAATTAACAATTAAGTAAATCAAAAACTAAGACTAGACTAAAATAAATCAAATACAGAGCAACACTTAAACAATGAATAATGTTTATAACTAAAACACTTTTGCTAAAGGAACTATCCTCCTTAACTTCTATTGCAAGGATTCAATAAAAAATAACACAAGTTGTTATGAAAAATCAGTTAAATAAAAATAGATATCTTATTCAGAATATCATTCTAGAATATTAAATCCTCTGATTAAGAACAATTCAATACCTAGCATGCAAATTCGGTTTTAAACTCCTAAACCTTTGTTAAATCCTCTTTCGAGAGATATAACTCTAGCCCATTCTCAATTCAAATTCTTAAATTGAAATTAACTTATGAACAACAAATTATTGTCTCAATTCTCAAAATGCAACAATACATCGATATGAGTGAAATAACCTAAGAACATACATATCCTTGATCAAAGATTAAATTAACTATTAACCATTTATTTGATATGTTAAACCTCAATCCAACCATAACCAAAGATAATATTCAGCACAAGAATTAAGAAATAACACACTTGCATTGTAATTAAGCTCTAATCAAAGTCATTACAATAAAAGTTTAAGGGTTCAAGTTTCCCTCAGGAAAAGTAGAGAATTACTCACCGTTCATGATTAAAACAATTGAAAAATTGAAGTAAAAAGATACAATACATATAAAGCTTCAAGCTTCCTTTTGATCTCTTCTTAGAACACCAAAAGTGTAGCTTCAAACTCTTAGAGAATTGAAAACTAAGAAGAAAAGAAAAACTAGGTCTAAAACTGCTGTACAATTAACTAAAGAAAACTAGGGCTGAAAACCCAAGTAAATTTGTCTCTCTAAACTACTCTCTTCAATTCTAGTTTTTTGTCTTGCTTTTGTACCATGGAGAGAAGAGATTTTGTGCCTTTGAACTTCCTATTCCAGAAGAAAATATAGTTTTATCGTAATAGGAAGTCTTCCCCTCGGTAAAGGGCTTTTTTTCCTCGGTAGAGGCCTTTTCTCCCTATATAGAGGGCTTGATCCCCTCGGTAGAGGGCTTTTCACCCTATGTAGAGGGCTTTGCTTTTAGACTAAATGTGCATCTTTTCTTTAATCTTCCTATTTTGTTCTAATTTCTTCCTTTCTCCAAATAACTTCCTCTTTTCTCTAATTTAGCACCTAAAAACACCAAATTTCAATTAGGTCCATATAAATCACAACTTATAAAATTAAACACCAAATTAACACTAAATTAACCACTTAATAACCTAAAAACATACCAATAACATAGTTATAATGCACAATTATCAGCCCCTAAGGTGGGTAAACATTGTTAAAGCGAAGGAACGATGTATGATTATCCAGGGATGGTTCCTTAAGTGGTGGACTTTTGAAACACCTATCCTATTTCCTTTATCATGTATCATTATACACCTTTCAGTCCTATTATGGTGGATTATTAACCCAATTTAATATTCAATTATCATATCATATAGTCTATTTGATTAAGAATCCTGTGCATCAATTAGGTGTTCCACACAGCTTTAGGCTCTATAACTACATATGCATAATGGCTTATCTCGCAACACACTCATCATATTCATGTTAGATACAACTAACATAATCTATTCATTATCATTCACAACATTCAGTAATTCATCTAGCATATATATGACTAAACATCCTGGCTCATATATGCTTGCATACATTAGTATTCTTTCAATATGCTTACTGCATCATTTACTTCATATGACATACATATATTTAATAGCCTTTTTATACATATTAAACATGCGGAATAACTTGCACAAAATTAACCAAAAATGACCCTACATCAACTTTTATGACTTTGGTATTGGCCTGTCTTGATGCAGAGTTCGTTCCCGAGCAAAAGCTTTGACTACAGAACCTACACGGATAAAATGACCCGTGCTAAGCTATATAGCTTAGTGTGGATACTAAACATGAAAGACAACCACTCACAGTGGTTGTCAAAAATATATAATATACAATAATTGAAAATAATAAAGTTTACATAAAAGAAATAAGTAATCAACAAAGCACAATATCTTAACAACAATGTAACTCTTCAATAAATTCAGCATACTCGAATCTAAACAATTCATAATGAGATATGTACATTATGTAATTAGATACCAATATATGCATTAGAAACCATAGTTAAACATGATAATTCATATATCATATGCAAATTCATACTGTGAATCATTAATACTTTAATTGAGCTTGCTTAAGTTCTAAAGGTAGATAACGGGATTGGTGGATACTCGAGAGTATTAGAACGGTGGATATCCGAAGATATCAAAACGGTGGACCCAAATAGGGACAACTGTACGGTGGACCAGTCAAGGACCCAAATAGGGTCAATAAACAACCCAAATGGGGCTGTGCATGATCCAGTAGGATCAACTATACTCTAGACCTAAAAAGGTCAACGGTGGCAGCTGTAATATCCCTATAGGCGCCTATCTATCCACAATTGAACTCTAGTAGCAGGCAATATAGTTTCTGAGTTCATTTAATATATATATCATGCTTGCACCAATATCATATACTTTGCAAATGTATGTGATCATATCATAATACGCAATTCTCTACTGTATGACATGTATTCATGCATACTTATAGTAATACAAATATATGTGTTTGAACACACATATCATCATGATCATATACTTGAACATGTCTTCATTAGGCATCTAATGTGTTCATAGTCATACTAAAAATTTCCTATTTCATAATGTAAGTACATGTTCATACACTCATTTACATAATCATGGATGTACATACCTGTAAAGTACGTTTGCATGTAATAAGCTTGTTCATAAGTTGATCATATAAATATGTTTATACATAAATACCTTTATCATTAATCGAATCATATGCTATACATAAATCAATATGTTTCCATTTGGGCACAAATTTAGCTTAACAACATGTAATTTTGGTATACATATATAATGACAACTTGACTTACATCTATAGTTACATGTAATTTTTATGTTAGAAATTGTTAAATTTTCAATGAAATAGTTTAGATAATCATTACTATCTATTAGGGACCTTAATGTGAAGTTTGGGTAAAGTACAAAGGGTCACGGTTACTAAGTAATACCTGATAACCGTGAGATAAGTTACGTTTCCATTCTGGACTGAAAACTGGACTATCTCATGGTTATTAAGAAAAACCTAGTAACCATGACATAGAATCTGTCCAGAGGCAGAATTATAGATTCAATTTGTATTGTGATTTTGACTTGTAAAACATCATTTTTAGCAAAAACTTCCTTCTAAGAACTTGTATCCCTATGTGTCTAGTTTTCAGAACATCAAAAATTATTTCAAAATCACATATGGAACTCGAGATATTCAAAATTTTCTAACTACTATTTATATGAGTAGTACAGTAAACTAGTCCGGATTCAACCCTAAATTCCATATTCTTAGAGACACATTTAAGCTTAGCTTCCTCTTAATAATTGTAGATTTAGAAGTCTAATTTCCATAGAAATTAACCTCATGCCATTCTGATCATTGTACACAAATATATCTCAATTTAACCACAAACTGTTCCAGAGCAGGAATTAACAGTTCACCTAAAATTCAACAAATCACAAAAATTATTTATAGGCAGAATTAAGGCTAGGTTCCTTCTACAATTTTGTAGGTATATGTCTTGTATAACTTTAGAAATTTAAATGGTATCAATTAGAGATTTCTATTTCAACTTATGCCAAATTTTCAAACACTAGGTCAAGAGATTTTCATATCATCCTTCCATGTACACTTCTTAAGTATTATTCTTCTCTTTTTAATTACTCAAAATTCAAATCATTCACAACATGATTCTACCAAAAAATCCAAAAACAATTAGAAAGACCCTCATCCCATACCTTTGCCGAAATCCCCCTTCACTTTCAATCTCTTGCCACTCCTTTGCCTTTGGTCTTTCTACTCTCCTCTTCTCCTTAAATCAACAATTTCATCCATTAACTTAAACTTCCTGCATTTGATCATTCAACCATTCAATAAAATCAAGAAGAATATGAAAGAGAATATGATGAATCATTATATTAAGATAATTACCTTTTTGTTTAACACTAATAGTCTTGATTAATCACCACATGCAAGGATTTGTTCTTTGGTTTCTTAGAGGGATTAACCATGAACACATGAGAGGAAAAGAAGAATTTCTATAACTCACTTTAAAATTTCGTCCCACACACCCTCTCTCTTCACAAAATTGACTTTTATACTATCAAGAAAAATCCCTTTTTTGGTCCCTTAAAAATTTGCATGTCATACAAAAACCTTACACCTTTTTGCATGCTTAGCATTGACCCCTCCATTTAACTCTTCTCTTAAATCAACCTCTCCAATTATTCTTTCTCTTAAATTAACCTCTCAATTATTCATTTATTCACATTTTTCCTTAAAGATGCCTTATTCACAAATTGACCCCTAAATTAATACTTTATACTTCAATTATACCCTTGAGTAATTTTAAACTATAATATTAAATTTTATTTTTATGCAATTACAATAGTTTAACAAATTTATCACTTGTCCCCTCTTCCTTATGCATAATTCACATTTTTAAATTAATCTCAATCAAATAAAATCCTACTCAAATCATGCATTTCTTATTAGGGTCATATTAGGGGCCTTACAGCTTTGGTGTTATTGGCATCAAAGACATTTGGTTTAATCTCATCACATATGCCAGTCCAAATTTCCTGCTTATTCAAATTGTCAATCCCCCTTGCAGCATGGGGGTTAAATCCCAGATTTCTTAAGATGTCATTAAAGCTCATCTTATATGAAGTGCCATTCAGTCAAAAACTGACATTACCTTCGTCAATAAGACTATTCTTCCTAATTTTGATCCTCACTGTGGCCATGAAATCTCTTGTTAGGTGGGGATAGAGAGTCTCTCTTTGGTATATGAACTCCGTCCAACCGACATTTGCTATTAAATGTTCTAGTTCGTTCTCATATTAATCTCATCCATTAACTCTATATCAATTTAAGAAGTGGCTACATACTCTACTTGCTTAAATGTAGGCTAGTCAGCATGAAACTTATTTGGGAGCTAGGATGGAACTCTTGCTTTCCTTGATTCTTGAGGAGCTGAGGATGAGGATCCCACTTCCACTCTTTTTCACTTAGGTGCCACTGCAAAACAACCAATTTCTGTTAAGCCTAATGTAATCTATCATGGAGAACAAGAAAATTTAGCATGATGAACAAAAAAAGGATATTTGACACATATATCCAATACACGACATGAAGGCAAAAAAGGAAACGTAAAATTGGCAATCATAGCGTAACAATCCAACTTGCCTAAATCACACTTAAGAGCAATATAAACAATTAACATCATGTAATGCATTTGAATAGAGGGCCACATGATGCAATCTATAATGAACAATCCAAACTACACCTATTTTCATAATAAAACTAATGCTTAAATTACCATGCTTTAAGTAAATTATTGCCCAATTCACAAGACTAATTTGATGCAACAAATTAGACAAGAGAAGCCATCAAAAAAGAGGTTATACCATCATAACAAAACATGGCAATGGTATTGAAAATGAGTGCATTATTTAGTTTAAACACAATTCTAGTTTAAAAACTGCATTAACATAGGCATTAGTTGGATAAAGAGGCAAATTAATATAAAAAATACATATGGACACACAAAATGCATTATAACATTCAAAAGACATTACTCTTAACACATATAACACACAAACTAGATTAGGCTTGCTAAAACACAAATTTCACTTCTTTCAGACATTTCATCGAGCAACAAGTGGGCATGAATAAAATTTACATCAAAAGGCAATCTTTAGAAGTTGAGCACATGCAAAACACTTAGTCAAATGCCTAAAATAATATAACAAAGTATACCTTAAATAAAGGAAGTAAAAACAACAAAATTCAAATTTTGCCTAACCCTAAACATGTGAGGTGCCTTCTAACTAAATAAAATGTACATCATCCATAAAAAAGCAAATAACTACCCAAAATAAACTATTACTCCATAAAAAATATTAAAAGAGAATAAAAAAGTAGAGATGAAAAGTAAAAGATAAAAGTTAAGCCCTCACTCGTTGATTGATGTTTGCCAAAGGAAAATAAATGCACTATAAAGGATGCAAAGAGAGTGAGAATGCCGAAAATGAGAAGAGAGAATGAGAGAAAATGATTGAAGCTGAAAAGATGCACTGTTGGGGGGTATTTAAAAAGAGACACGACTAAGAGCCCTAGAGACACGGTGGAGACCAAATGGTCTCCGTCGAGTTAGACACAACACCCCAAAATGCACAATATCATTTTAGCAAGGACATGACTGAGACAAAATGGTCTTAGCCGTGCACATCATTTTGGTTTAAAAATTTTGAATTGCACATGGTAGAGACCAAATGGTCTCAGCCGTGTGACCCCTTCTGTACTATAAAATTTAACATGCACACGGTAGGGACAAATGGTCTCAGTTGTGTACCACCTTCTGTACTTAAAACACATGTAATTGTACACGGCATAGACCAATTGGTCTCAATCGTGTGATCCCTACTGGATCCGAACTAAAGACTTACACACGGTAGAGGCCAATTGGTCTCAGCCATGTGACCCTTTTTGCAACTCACACTACAAAAGGCACAAGATTGAGACAAAATGGTCTCAACCATGTGAAACCAAATTTTTGCACATTTTGAAAATTTTACGCGCTCTTTTATGCACAATCACATTACATAACTTAGCAAGCATTACACACGGTAGAGACCAATTGGTCTCAGCCATGTGACCCTTTTTGCAACTCACACTACAAAAGGCACAAGATTGAGACAAAATGGTCTCAACCATGTGAAACCAAATTTTTGCACATTTTGAAAATTTTACACGCTCTTTTATGCACAATCACATTACATAACTTAGCAAGCATTCAAACACAATTCATTACCACTTATTAGGGTAAAACATAACAACAAAACAACAACTAAAAAATTAAAAATATTAACACAATTAAATAAAATGAATTTGTAGAATCGAGTTAGAAGGAGTTATAGGTTTAATAAGTCGCCAGCTCGACTTGAACAAGCTTACAGCACATCCAAGGGCTCGGATCTCATTGCCCTTACTTTAAACCTGAGTTTATCTTGTGAAAATAAACAGTGGGTTAAATGAGTGAGCCTTCCTTCAAAGTTTGTCTTATAAGCCTTTGACAATTTCCTTTTGGGCCTTTTGGTTAATGAACCTTTATCTTATCAATCACACCTTTTCCTCCCTTGATATGTATTAGCCATTTTCCAAGATTGTTATCTAGTAAAACATCTTTAGACTTGATTTTCATTGCTCTAGGATAATTTTGAACATAGAAAATCAACTCTAAAAACTCGCATGATGGGCGTTCCATCATTTTGGCTAATTTTAAAATCTTCTCATCATTAAACCGTAAAGTGACTATATTTCCATGCACATCTATTAACACTCTTGCTTTTTTAGAAACGTTTCGTTCAACTATCAATAGAATTGTCCGGTCTTCCTCCATCTCTAGCACTATAAAGTCCACTGGAAAAATTAACTTTCCAATCTTCATAAGCAAATCTTCTATGATTCCCTTGGGTCTTTTGATAGTTTTATCCGCTAGTTGCAGTAGCATACTTGTCTCCTTTAGATTCCTTATATTTAACTTCTTACAAAATGAATAAGGCATGAGATTAATACTTGCAATTAAATCACATAGAGCATGCCCAATAAAGTTTCCTTCTAATTCACATGGTAGCATAAAGCTACTAGGGTCTTCTAGTTTCTTCGACAATTTGTTGGTTAAGATGGTACTGTAATTCTCAAACAAATAGATTGTCCCTACCCTTCTAACTTGTTTTTGCTAGAACAGATTTCCTTTAAGAATTCAGAATATTTTGGTATATATAGTAAAACATCAACAAAAGGTAAATTTTTGTGCAGCTTTTTCAACATATTAAAGATCTTAGCTAATTGATCACTATTTTTATCCTTGATAGCAACAAAAAGGAAAGGTAATGAGGGGTTCTCCGTAGTAGGCCCTTTTTAAAGTGAAACCTTCTTACCTTGACCAGTAAAGTCGTGGCACTTTTATACAAATTGTTGGGTTAGATTCACATACCTGCATTGTAGGCTTTACCAAAATTGAAGAAGATTTGTTACCTTTTTCTCAATGCACAATTCTTTACCACTTCTCAGTGTGATAGCATTCACTTCCTCTTTTAGGTTTCGATCACATTTGATTAAAAAGCACCCGCTAGCCCTTGTAGAGATAAAATTTGCTATTTAGCCAACTTGTGTTTCCAAGTTCTTCATGGCTACATCCTGGTTCTTATTTCACTACTTTTGAGCCTTCCACCTTGCCTCTTAGCTAGTCATGAATTGATTTTGACTAGACATAAAGCTAGCAAATATCTCCTCTAGGTTTGATTTCTTTTCTTGTGGTGAAGGTTGTCTAGGTTGGAACCAGGAGGTTGGAAGTGTGTTTGGTGGGTTTAAGGCACTTGGTATAGCGTTTGGAAATGAGTGTTTACCGTTGGAGGGTCATATTGTTGATGATAAGTGTGGTTATGGCTACCTTAGGCATATGTGGGTGCATTAAATAGGGCTCTTGGTTGAGTGTTTGAGGAAAAATCTTAGTTACCATCTATCCATGAAAAATTAGGGTGCTTCCTCCACCTGAGATTGTAATGGTTACTAAATAGGTCTTTCCTCTTGTAATCATATAATGCATTCATGTCTCCTATTCTTTAAGTGTAAGGTTCAACTTTGAGTGTAACGTTCAATTGCCTTTGAATCACTTCCCAAGTTACCTCCTTCAAATGCACACCCATCTTGGATAATTACTGAAACATTTTGAACTTTCAGCCTATAAAGTTCTTTTTTCAATAGCTTTATTTGAGCTTTTAATATTGCAACTTCATCCACACTGTGGACTCCTTGTCTTTTGGTCAATACCTTCATGCTGGCCCATTGAGCTTCGTTTATTGCCATCTCATCAAGAAGCAAAAATACCTCTTCAGGTATTTTGTTCATGAAGCTCCCTCTGGACGCTGCATCCAATAAAGACTTGTAGTTGGATTACACGCTACATAGAATGTTGACATTAATTGGTGCATTACGATTTTATGGCATGGACAACTTTTTAACAATCTTCTAAACCTTTCCCAAGCTTTATGAAATGATTCTTCACTCAAATGCTAGAAATTGTAATAGGGAAAAATCTAACCATAAACTTTTTTTTTTTGCATTTGCTCCCATGAACAGATGGATTAACTCAGAAGCATAGATAACCAATCTTTTGCTTTCCTTATGAGTGTGAAGGGAAAAAGCTTCAGCCGTATTACATCCATTGACACACTTTGTATTTGGACCATGTCACTTATCTCTAAGAAGATATCCAAGTGTTATGCTGGGTCCTTAATCTTCGATCTTGAAAATTGGTTCCTTTAAACCATGGTTGATCGTTGCCGGTTTTATCTCAAAATATTATTATTAAAGTAGCACTATCTGTAAAGACTATCCTTGTCTCTCCTATTACCTGACATCATACATAAATATTATTATCAAAGTAGCACTATCTGTAAAGACTATCCTTGCATCAACACATAGAGAAGATTTACTAAGGTAGTTTTAGGTTACTTCCACTGGCTCTTATCATGTTCTTCATATTACATTCTATTTAATATAATAGAATAATTACAAGGACAAACAAAAATATAATTACATACTTAGACTCTTCCTATCCCTAGTGTTGGTCTTGTTGCAGCAGATCTTGTCCCACCAAGAAAAATTCTAGCTCCAATTACCTACATAGATAAACACTCGTGCTAAGCTTACTAGCTTAGTGAGGAACAAAGAATAATATATTTGAAAATAACCTCTTACTGTAGTCACCAGTAATTTACACATATAGGTATAATGTTAGTCAAATAAAATCTAGAATTGTAGTATAAAATTTGCCATACAAACACTACCAGACTTATTATTAAGGTTGCAAGAGTATATTGTAATCAATAACAATAATTATCTAAATTATATGTGCTCATCTATGAATATAAACATGCATGTAAAAACAACAGTCTTGAGTGAAGCAAACATAAGGTAATCACAATCATTTTTATTATATGCAAGAGTTACTATAATATTGTAGATTTTGTACTCTATATATGCTATACATGTGTTAAATAAAGTAATTGTCTAGATCAGATCATGATATATTATACTATTGTCACACCCTTCACGGAACAGTCTTTTTCGAAGCAAAGATAGCAATAAACGGTAATTTTTTTTCATTCACTATCAATCAATTTCGAATACAGTTTAATACCTTTACATCAAAATTTCTATTCATTCGATAAAATTTTAAACAATTAAACATACACTAAGTAAAATTCATGCAAAATCTTTCATCGACACGCACCCATCAATCATCACAATAATAATAACCAAAATACAGTTCAATCTTTTACCTTAATTATCTATGTATATACATGCCATAATACCACTTGATTTAGCACTATTTCTTCTTTTTCGATCTTGCTCCACTGTGTACTATGTTCCCACATCACTTCATAACCTGCATGCAGTAAACACTACGTGTTGAGCACTAGACATGCTCAGTAGTGACTACTAATCCTAGAATTTCCCAATTAAAGCATAATTACATAGATTATGCAGCTTTTATCCTTGTTCCATCAAAAATTTGTTATTAATTCCATTAACACTGATTTCATTATCCACCCACATTTTGGTAACCTTTTTGCTTTGTTTTTAAACCTTTTAATTTGTTTTTTGTTACTTTCATGTGTAAATTGATTTCAGATTAACTTTTACATTTACATTTTTTTTTACTTTAGCTTTTACCTGTACTTAACTTTGGTTTTACATCTTTGGTCACATCGACTTAATTATATTCCATTTAACGATTTATATTAGTACTCGTGTCTTTAATGGTACCAAATCTTTTCACTATTTTATTTCTTAATTGATTTTTCAGTTATCTAATGTGTGATATCATTATAATTTTTCGCTATTTTTTCTTTATTTTACTTTAACTTTTTAACTAATAAACACATTATTATTTTCAACTCTTTTAACCTTTAATGCAAAGTGTTATAGTTATTTTGGAACACTTGCATACAAATCTTTATTTTTTTTTCTTTTTATATTTGAACCTATTTAAGTACTTATTTAGAACTTGATATCCTTTTCTTTTTCTAATTGAATAATTGTTTTTCTTTTTATCTTTTTACTTTTCATTTAATTTTTTTTTCAGGACTCATTACCTAGGCATAATTTGTCACTTAAGGATATTGTTATTACTTTTTGACTTTAAATAGGAAATTAGTACATTTTTCCAAACTTATTATTTTTCAAAACAATAATTGATACATAAAATACTAACTAATTTTAATTTATCTTTTTCATATAAAAATTCATTTTAAACCTTTATTTTTCTTTACAAAAACGTAATTTAATATTCATTTAACATTTTATTCTTACAAAACATTTCTTTTCAATTTTTTCTTATTAATCACAATTTTTGGAAAAAATTACAGTTTTATCCCAACTTTTCATTTTCTTTCAAACAAATCATTTTTCATTATAAACTTTACATTTAATTCATTTAGACAATATTGAGTTATCCATTACAATACGCTCCTAATGTAATAAGACTGAATTCTCAAAAAGGATATGCAGGACATGGACCTAAAGATTCCACTAAGAGAGAAATGATCCCCAAGGGACCATTTCTCGAATAATATTTCACTTAAAACACTGAAGTTATGAAGATCAGAGATCCTAACCATAGCAAAGCAAGTCGCCATGACTTGCACCATGGTATATGGTGTCCTTATGGCTAGCCAATTATATCTTAAACAAGAATATCATTACATGACTATTGCTAAGGGTAAAACAATTAATTATATTTGAAATAATTTTTAAACATTTAAAAATCTTTAGTTTCTTCCTTTATTTTTTGATACAATATATTTTTGTCAATCATAATCTATTTTAATACTTTTGACTATTCAATAGCTTTTTCCTTTCTTTTACTTTCTTTCACTTTATCTTTTTAAATTACTTTTGTGAATTATTCTTCAATAATTCACTCGGACACTTAAGACTTTTCAGTCTTTTATACACTTTATGAATTATAGCATTATAATTTACTATTTATTTTGTTTTTTTTTTGTATAATCCTTTGTGGATTATTCCTAATAATTAAATAATTGACTTTTTAACGATTTTTCCTTTTCTTTTTATGTCCGAATTTTAATTATTCAGGTATGCCAACTTTTATTCAGTTGGTTAATTATTTTGTAATAATTCACTCTTTTAATACTTTTTATTGACTAATTTATTTTGATAAATTAGTCTAACATTTATTTTACCACTTTTTGAACAATTATGAATTATATTAATAGAATTCATTATTTTATTTTTCGAAAATGTATAAATTGGTATTTTCATTTCTTTTTTTATGGAAGTAATTTATTTCACGTTAATTTATCATCATATACTTTTTTATTGAATTATTTCTCAATAATTCAATATTTTTAATTAGACACATTCAATGTTAAATCTAAAAAATATTCTAATATTTCATATAATTTCTACAAAAATTTATATACATATTATTTTATAATTTCCATCATTTTCACTCATTTTATGAATTATTTCACAATAATTCATTATTCTTATTAGTTTCATAATTCAATAATTATTTTAAAAATATTCTCATAATTCATATAAATTTCACAAAAATTTATATGTGTTTTATTTCACTACTATTATCATTTTTCACTTATTACATGAATTAATTCACATTAATTCATCAAATACACTTTATACATATACTAATATTCAACTTAAAAATTCTCTAATAATTTTCATAAATTTTCTAAAAATTTATGGACATTTTATTTTATACTTATTATTATTTTATTATATAATTAACAAGAATTCTCTATTTTCATCAATTATGTCATTCAATAAATATTCCAAAAATGTTCAAATAATTTCTAAAAATTCCATAAAAATTTATGGATATAATATTTCATGTTTTCCATCTCTTTAAGGCTTGATTTCATTAAAATATTTAGTATACAAATCATTTCTCCTTGGAGCAAAATTCAGCCACCGATAGAAAAATTCTTTACAAATTTCTTTAGTTCAAATTAAGCATTCTAATATGTTTAACTAAAGTCTAATTACATTTTTATATCATCAATTTCAAATTAAATCAATTATACTAAATTTTCCTTAATAAACCTAAAGAAAAATCATATAATTCAAAGGAAAATACTAAGATGTAGTAGTCGCTAACATTTTTTAGCACTTAACCTTCCATAAACTTTATTTTTACTCACTTGACACAAAGTAAAACTTTGTTCTTCAACACCACCACTATTGGCCGAATTCTTCCTTGATATCTTTACATTCCAACCTTGATTTTCCTTGCTTCCTTTGCTTTAATCAAAGGTTATAGGCCATAAATATGATCTAGAGAGATGAAATTACCATTCTCATGTTAGGATTAATTGAAGATTTTAAGTGAAAAATTGAAGAAATGAGAGAAATGAGGTGGAGTTGGTGGTTCGACCACCATAGAGAGGGGAAGAAAAAGTTAAAAAATTCTGGGATAATCTCAAATATTCCAGCCTTTTATATCCCTCTAAATGGGCCAAAGGTTGGGCCTAAAGAATGGGCTTAACCCATTTTAATTAAAGGGCCCATTTAGGTTCATTTAAAGTTCAATTTAATTTCTCTCACTTTCTCACTTCAATTTACTCCAAAAATAATTTCATCATTTTTATCACATCAAAAATAGGTAGTATGCAAATTTTTGGCTCAATCGGAGTTTGTTATCAGTCCGATTCAAACTTATCGATCCGATTCGACAACTGTCGGTATCACCGAAAAATTCAATTCTCATTACCAAAATATTCTACATAAAAATTCATGTAGATCTAAAAAATCTGGCAATTTTTGGAGTTAATTTAATATTTTAATAATTTATGCAAAATCAAGTCACATTCCCTATCAGGGAAATTGACTTGCTACCTTTTCGTATTTCTGACTTTTGGAGATCCATTTGACCTCAATTTCACTTCAAATTTCAACCCTGAACTCACCATGGCCAATACTTTCTGATAGTCCAATAAAATATTTTTGAATTTCGGGTGTCCTTTTGGGCCAGAAAAATACTATTTACTGTCGAAAAATGTTGTTCAAGGCTAACCTTATGGTTAGGCCATTACAACTATTACAATTAAATTATTTTTCACGTTACTTTACTTATATCCTATAATAATCCTGCACTTTTTGCTGAGAGTGTGGATAACGGGTTAATTGTAATACCTGAAGGTACGAAATTGTACTGTCTGACCGATCAAGTGGACCCAAATGGGGTCGGCTACAACCCAAACAGGGTTTTTAATGATCCAAATGGGACCAAATCTGTACTATAGACCCAACAGGGCCAAATCTATACTATAGTAGCTGCAAAATACCCTTATAGGCATGCCTATCTATTCACTACCCAGTTTTATGTATAGGTAATTGTAACTTTTACTTTAATTATCTTTACTTTTCTCTTACTGTCTTATATGTCTTTTACTCGGTTACAAACATAACATTGAGCATAGCATCATGTACATGTTCATACATTTCTATGTGATATTATAGTTGAGTTACCTTTGTATACACATATACATATTTCAGTATCCTTTTGTAATCATAGCAGCATAGCTTTGAGCATCAATGTATAATTCAGGCTTATAAACATTATATAGTTTACATGCTCTATTTGTAACATCTTTAGTCATATATTATCATTACCATGATTATATAACATACTCATAGGAGTTACATTCATATAGAGACTATTGTCTATATGCATAGATGCACATATATCTGTATGATTCATTCTGTACATGTACTCTTCATACTCATACTTAAGCCTATTACGTTACGTTTAATGCATCAAATTATGCACATACATATATATATGTCTAATACGTCATAATATACATATACGTGTATATACATATAGTAATATCCATACCTGTCTACAATAATGTGGTTATCACACAAATGCATATTCCTAAAAGCATATATATATATATATATATATATATATATATATATATATATATATATATATATATATATATATATATATATATATATATATATATATATATATATATATATATATATATATATATATAAACATATACTTCATCTATTTAGAGTATTATTAGTTCTATTTAGCTCTATGTACTCTTATATACGTATATATCTTCAAGCTTATATGCTTATGCCCTTAGTTATATTCGTATACTCTAATCACATTAGTTTACAAATATACAATTTGATATATGAGCTTGGTAATTTCTTGGATTAACTTATATGTCCCAATTTCCTTATAATACCTCTCACTATTCTATTATTTATCACACATATTCCATAACCTATTAATATTATGTCCCTATACATTTATGTATATATACATATATCCATATATATATATACAAACATATTTGGCTTAAGGGTCTTCTTTTGTCCTCTTATATTCTAATTCCATTGGTTACATGTATAAGGTCGATGGTAGACCAGGTAATGGCCTAAACAAACCATAGCCTCATGCTCTCTATATGCTGTACATGGGTAAGGTTAGG
Source organism: Excoecaria agallocha (assembly GCA_037975025.1). Classification (NCBI taxonomy): domain Eukaryota; kingdom Viridiplantae; phylum Streptophyta; class Magnoliopsida; order Malpighiales; family Euphorbiaceae; genus Excoecaria; species Excoecaria agallocha. The sequence continues at coordinate 28,445 of JBBPFJ010000691.1, read as the reverse complement.
TAAAACAACATGTAGATCAAATTATGGTGAGTCATAACATTTCTATTCAACTGTTTTCATATATTATTCTATCAATTGTATTCAATTCATTATATTGCATCATAATCCATAACTGTACATATGCATGTTTATAAGTATTATGATAATGAAATATTACTATCAACATGTATACTAATATTACAATCCCATATATATATATATATATATTGGTAGGTACTCTCTAATAGGAACATTATAAATCATGTATACATATATATACATACCTTGATATAAATTCATATACATATACATTTATAGGCTCCCTATAATTATATTTTAAGGCATAATGCATCCTATTATTGGCACAACACATGAGGGCAGTCCAATGTGGTAGAAAAGGGAAAGAAAATGCTAAATTATGGGACAAGAGCCTGCTGTCATGAGCAAAAAAAGTACCACGAGCATGACAAGGGCCGTGATCGTGACAGTGGGCGTTGGCTAAATACGGGTTTTCCCCTATTCACCAAAATCCTACCAACTGGTTCAATAACTCAACTTGCATCGTGATTTAGATACACTAAATGACTTTTTCTGGAAAAGTTGTCTTCTAAAAAGTTGTTTCCTATATTTTTATTTTTTGGAACATTAAAAATAATTCCATTTGGCCTTATAAATCTCAAGATATTCAGTAAGCAAGACGGACTGCTCCCAATGATAGGGCAACAGACCAAGCCAGATTTCAAGCTCAATTTTGACCATCATAAGGCATGAATCAGACATAGGTCGCTTCTAATGAAATTTAGATTCGTGAATATAGTTTCTAACCCAACAATAATTACCCAATTTGGATCTCTCAAACTCTAGATATGGGCAAAAAAGTCTGAATAGGTTCAGTAAGCCTAAGGACAAATTTTTACCAGAAAGAAGACATATCAAGAATTTCTGGTTCCCATGCCAATTTACCCATCCTATTTAGGTACCCCTTCAATAAAAACTTCATTATAACAACTCAAATCATCACAACAAAGCAAAACCACAAATTCACATTGAGTTCCCATACCTCTTAATGTCTAATTCTCCAAACTGCCCACATCTCTTTCTCCTTGCCTTTGCTTTTCTCTCTTTCTTCATAATAAATCACAGATTATTCTCCTTAAAGATTCATATAATCCTTTATTTTAATATCTAATAATAAAAAGCAAAGGAAGTAGAAAAGAGATTGTTCTTAGCTTAAAAAGACTAACCTCTAAAATCTCTCTCCTCTTAAAAGCTAGAATTGGATTTGGGGGTTATTTAGGGGTTAGAGATTTGAGCTTAAGAGAAAAATGGTGGCTTGAAGTCCTTTGAAATGAAGTGGCCGACCAACTCCTTTAAAATCTGTGATTTTTCTCCTTTCTTAAGACATTTCTAGAAGGCTAGGTGTCTGATTCTTATTGTCCACTTGTTAGCTTCACCAAAAATTGCATTTGACTCCTTTCTTTCCCTCAAATTTATGGTTCTTCCCCTAAACTCTCTCTTATACTTTTTAATTGGGTCTCTTAACTTACATTTTCTCAAAATTAATCATATATATAACTTAATTTAAAATGACCATTTTACCCTTCATCATTTTAAGTAATTACCTGTACGTTCTCAACCTGTAATTCATTGATTAACTCAATAAATATCACTAGTATTATCTTTAAAATGCATGTACATTCTCTTGGAGCCTTATTAGGGGTGTCACACTATCGTCCTATGCTCCTCATTCCACCTTGGAGTGGTATAATCTCAAATGGTCATTGGTCTTTAACCATCTTGATTTCTCCCTTATTGTTGCCCTTCTCTTTTTTCATCCTCAAGAGGCATATCTGGATTCGGTGGATCATTTGTATTTTTGGTTTGATTTTGCCTTCTTCTCTAATGCAAAGTCCTCTCGATTTCAAGGTCAAATGGCAATAAATGATGTTGTAAGTGCAGTTTGTTCGTACACCAAAATCACCTAAAAAGAATAAGCGAATAAAAGTAAGTAAAAGATAAACACATAAAACAACCAATCAAATATGCAAATAAGCACACTAACTCCCCAACAATGGCGCCAAAAACCTATTTTTGTCCTAGCAAGTGTACTAAATCAACAAGTAATATAATGGAGTATATTTAAGACCCTAAAGAATATCGAACCCAAGGGAATGGTCTTACACAAAGTCACTTGATTGATTGAGATTATGTGTTAAAAAATATTCCAGGTATATATCGGTGTAAACTATGTCTACCAATTTTTAACAATTAAAAATAAAAGTAAATTAACACTAAATATAATTCAACCAATTGTTGTAAAACAAAGTATAAATGACTTGGTGTTAACAAGAACTAAAAACATTGCTTAGAAATCAAATCCTTCCCATATTTGATGTAAGATTCATTTTTAACATAAATTATATATTTCAAATGTGAAAAACCCATTTAAACCCTTAGTTTCCCATTTCAGAGCCAAGTACTATAACTACCATATTTCCTATTTCGGAGCCAACTGAATAGCTAGCATAAGCATAGGTCCCAAGGTCTACATACAAATTAGTTTTCCATTTCGGAGCCAACTAATCCAATACCCATTCATTTTCTCCACTATTTTCAAATTCAAAACACATTAACCTTAAATCTAATAACCCCCATTCCAAAATCGCCATCAAAACTATAGAACATATGTGTAAAACCAGAGCATGCATGATATATATTTTAAACAAGCATAAATTAATTAACTTGAATAATATTAATAGCATAAACACTTAAATAACATCCATATCAAGATAAGTATAAGAGAAAAGAAACATCCATAAATATATTTAAGCAAATGAGTTTATAGTCTTACATGGGTATAGGAATTCAAAGATCCCCAAACAACAAAGATACCACTCACTATACACAATGTAAAAAGCAAGGAAAAATAAAGAAGAAACTTTTAAACCCATTTGAAGAGTAGATATGAAGTTAAAGCCGCTTATCCTCTTCTTCTCCAAGCTGAACTTGATTGAAAATTACACCTTTACTCTGTAAACTAAACTATATCTATGTATTTTTGTATTTGAAGTATAAGCCCTAGTAAAAATGTGAGTCAAACTAAGTATAAAACCCTAAAAATCTGCAAATAAAATGAAGAACTACGTACTAGAACTAAAGAAACATGAAAAACTTAAAAACCTCTCTTTTACACCAAATAGAACTTAGCTTTTATACTATTTGTAGAGGCACACGACAGAGACAAAAGGTCTCAGTGGTGTACAATCGATTAAAAAAATACTGTAGCATTAGCACACGGTAGAGACAAATTAATCTCGAATGCATTTTATTCCTTTTATGGTATGTACATGTATTACTTCAATCATTCATTACACTTATAGATATTCTTTCCCATTCTAAATTAGTGGCTAGATGTTAGGATAGTTACATTTTTTAGCCATTTTGATTATTAGGATATTGATTTTATTATTTGGGTTAGGAGATTTCGAGACTCCCTTGTTAGATTGAGTGGCTTTCTGCATGTTCTACATCTAACTTTATATGGAATTCAAGGTGAGTGGTAGTTACAGTACACAATTATTTTCTAAAACTATCTTTTAAACTTTAACTCAAAATATTTTAGTTTATTTAATTTTGTTTATTAGAAATGTTTTTAATATTTTTATCAAGTGAATTTATGTAATTTATCTTTATGTTAATTTCCTACAGTTATTTATTGATTTTTATTATACTAGTTTTATGCGAATTTTACTTTTTATTCATTATGTTGGTTTAATTGGTATTTCGATTCATTTAATTTTATTTAAAGTTAATATTATCTTATTTAAAGTTTAGATTCTGAGAACAAGCTTTTAAATTATTTTTTGTTTGTCAATTGTTTTAATGAATGGTTGATTCACTTATGAACTTATCTGAATTTGTATCAATTTGTTACTTCCTTGAAGTTATATATGTTTTCTATTGAAGATTATTTATATGTTGTATTAGTGAAAATTGTTTCAAATCGGTACATGTGATTAGTTATTATCTGTATCTGGCTCTGTTGAGCAATATGTTATTTGAATCTGCATTTGATTACCATCACAGATATCACATGTTTAGGAAATTACATAATTTGCTATCATGCATCATCTATCATTAACATCTGCATTAGAAGCATTACATGATATCCGTGATAAGGACATCTGTTATCTGACCTTTGGTGGTGTGAAGTATCATCACCCTGTTGAATTAAATCATAATTTTAAATTGTTATTTATGTATTAAATTTTTTGCTTAACTCATAATTTATTATATTGTTTTAGTTGTTAAAGAAATTTTTGTTGAACTATTCCAAACTATTATTTGTTTTCAATCCATTGCGTGCTGTAATTATCATTCATTGAGTCACTGTACTCAAACCACGTTTGCTCCACCCTCTTTGTTTTGTAGATTAGTAGTCCTATTCCATTGTTGCAGTTTTTTATCCTTCTGTTCACAAAGACTTTATTCCCTTTCGCTATTGAATTTGAATTAGAAAATATTATATTTTAGTTAAAATGTGAGTCGAACTTTAGAATCTCAAATAATTTCTTGTATTTTTATGTAGAATCTGTAGTTTAACTTTTGGCATGTATTTAGAACTTTAAGATTGGACCTTGAATCTTAGCTCTATTTCTTTGAGGACTTTTTATTGATTAGATAGTCTATGTGCCAGTTATGACCAAATTTGGGTCATGACAGGTCATGATCGGGTTTGGATTATGATAGGCTTGGATTCAGTTTCCTGGTTTTAACATACATCTTTATCATAAAAAGTCCTTCTAGCTATAGGTAACAAGTTTGGCAAGCCATATGGATTGATTATAACACTTCTGTGTCTAATCAAAGGAAGTTCGGAGGATTTCAATGATGATATTACTTTTTATGATCATAATGATACTTTCAAGATAGAAATTTAAAAATATTTAGAAACAAAAATAAAGGATATAGATGAAAAGAATTGTAGTGACCAAGCTTATAGGAAGATCAATTAGTTACAAATCCTTATGCGACATAACTGAGAACTTATGGAATATAAAAAAGGGCTACAAAGTTATAGACATGAAAAAGAACTAATTTTTGGTTTGTTTTGATTTTACATAGGATTGTGATCATGTTCTTTTAGGGGCTCCATAGATGATGGTAAGAAGGTATTTGGTGCTACAATAATGGTCTTCTAAATTTAGTATTGAGATGACAAAATTTCTAAAGTTACGGCTTAGATTAGGTTTCCTTGTTTTAGATTGCATTTTTATCATAAAAAAGTCCTTCGAGCTATAGGTAACACGTTTAGCAAGCTGCATGGATTGATTATAATGCTTTCACATCTGACTATAAGAAGTTTGTATACTTAGCCATGGAGTTAAATCTATCTAAACCATTAAGACCCTACTTTATTTATAAGGGTTAAATGCAAACCATGGTGTATGAAGGGATTCTAATTATTTGCTTTCATTATGGGATTGCTGGGCATTCAGTGGATACTTGTCATGCAAATCCAAATAATAAAGGAAAATTCCTATAAGAAAGTGTTAATGAAAGGGGGTCATTATTGAAGAATTAGGTAATGTGAATGTCAATAACATGCCTATTGCTGATCAAAAGTTTGGCCCTTGGATGATGGCTCATTGAAAGTGTAGACGAGTGAATGATAAAAGCACAAACAAAGCCGCGTCTTCCTTTAAAAGTGGTGATAAGGTCCTTAGTGGGAATGCTTCTAAATATGTAGTGTTGGTAGATAAGAAAGTTTAGATTGAAACTTTCAACAACCCCCTATTATTTCTACTAAAACTATTGCTGGAAATGAGCACCAAGATTTTTAGAATGATTAGGATATCTTGATGGATAACATTGAAAGGATTATCGACTCCATTATCAAAAAGGCTAAGAATAAGAATAAACAACAAGTTTATAAAGAGGTTGATGAGATCGAGATAATGGTTTCTAGTGTCCAAAATACTCATACCAAGTTATTTAGCAGTGTTAAAAGGGTGGCAAAAGAGGCAAAAATTTCATCCCAGCTGGAAAAGTACCAAAAGATTATATATGAGTAGCTTGTGTGCTTATTGACTTTGAAAATAATAATCCCAATGTTGTTTGCCTTGATGTTCACATAACTCCAAATGTCCAACAAACTCATCCTATTACTATTACTAATGATAAAATATTGTCTATAATACTCTTGACCCTCAAAAGCATATTGAAGTCACTAATAAACCATCTAACGAAAAAAAGATGTCATTTCATGGCTCTTTATCAAACCATTCCCTCAAATGCTCTTTAAGTTTGGTGATTCCAAGCACAATGGGGGAAGATGACCGATGTCTAGTAAGTATACTAGAGCGGTTAGTAATGTAGGAAAATAGAATTAAGACCTTCAAATATCATACCTAAAGGATTAAGAAATTTAGAGTTTTGAAGTAGAAATTATGTGAAATAATTTCTAAGTTTTGAGTGTGATTATTAACTAAACTAAATTAATTTACACAACTAAGTAAATTGGAAATAGAGAATAAAGAATAAAATTAATTAAAATAGAGATTAGCTAAATTGATAATAAAATTTAATTTTTAAAAACCCTTTGCTAAGTGTGACAATCGTCGGAGCCTCGTTCGATTTTGGGTGGATTCTCAGAGGCCGACTTTTAGCATCCGAGATTGGATAAGGCTCACTATTAATCATAAACCGGCAACTTCACAATAGAGAGAGCTTTAAACCTAGTCTATTATTGGTGGTTAACCTATAAACACATCTAATGTGGGCTAAAAAAGGTAGGTGTCATTGAGTCTCCATCCAATAGAATATTGGAAAATATATCTCGACCTTTTAACGCCAAAACAAAGAACAGTGTTTAGGAAATCACTCGTTCATGGCATCTCAATTAGATGTCATTTTATAATTTATTTTTAAGTATTAATTCACTATCTCTCTTCTCACACGATGTATTGCGATAAATAAACACTCTAATCACGCAAAAAAATGATAAATAAATAAAAGGTCCTACTTAAATTATCACATAGGTAAATTGTCCCAAAGGGAAGAATAATATACAAAATGAAATAGCATATACAAAATGAGATGTTAATTGAATTTTGGAAACATTGGTTCGCTCATGTATTTTTTTTACAAAAAAGGATGAAGAGCCTTGGTTCGATTTTTATGAAAACGCGAGATGAGTGATCCCATTTTGAAGAAAAAAGGCTCTCTTTTTATGGTGCAGTTTTAGGTTAAAATTGGACTTTGGTTCATTTCATTAAAGAAAACCCAATTAATTAATAAAAATGATTGTCAAGTGAATTTTCCATTTAACTTGCAAAAATCATTTTATTGCAATCTATTACATCCCCAAAAATAAATACAACCAAAATTAACAAAATGCCAGCATTGAATAAATAAAACAAAAATTAAATAAAATAGTTATAAATGTAAAATAATGAAAAAAGAGGGTAATGGAATCGATTGGGGGCACAACTCTCGATGGATGATCACCCTTGAAAACTCCAAAAGCTCATAAAATAAATATCTCACACAAAAAAAGAAGCCGATTAGTTAGCATTTTTAATCAAAATGAGTACTAAAACAAATTAAAATAATAAATAGAACAAGCAAAATAAAGATACAAAGCAGAATATATGCAAATAAAATACATAAAATAAAATAAAATAAAAAATACAAATAAAATGATTTTATATGCAAAATAAACCTTAAAATGCATTAAAAAGACAAGGAAGTTAAGGCACAGATGCCTCTGGAAGTCGATGGATTCCCACAGCAAGAGGAGGGAGGCGATGATGAGAAAGCACCACGACATCTTGCTTGTCACTTTGATAGACGGGTGTTTGTGGTTGTTTTTTCCCATCTGTTGCCGAAAAACAGACACAGAAAGCAAGTTCAAAGCGATAAACTGTAAAAAGATCTAAAAACCTAAATACACGATTTTATGGTCCTAAAGCATGCCAAATCTAAATACTATCCCTGAATCATTCTTTAATTAAATAATAGCAATAAACAACATGCAAAACAAAATTTTAATATTAGAAACAATACATGCATCCTTGGAGGAGATAAAAACCCTAATACATTATCCTGACATACTAGGCACGTTTAGACCATCATGGCATCTCTAAAAACATGCAGATTTAAGTAAATAACACAAAAATATGTATTATAGCATCATTAAACAACATGTATATTCATATAGTTATGAGAATGGATTAGAGACAGAATGAGAACCTAGAATATTATCCTCGGGATATTCTGATTGTGTAGGATTAAAAACGTCAGTTTCAACTCTGATCCTCGATATTTTAAGTTCAAGCAAGACGAAAAGTTCTTTGTGTTCTTTTGATTGAATGAAATCTAAACTTTAGTTCCCGAGAGAAAAAAATTAATTTTTCTCTCTCTAAAATCCTGTTCTTTTTTCAAAGTCTCCCATTCAAAGAAACCTTAATTTTGGCTTTTATACCTAGAAATAAGTTGGAAAGCCACTCTAACTCCAACTCTCCTGATATGGAAGGATCAAATCCCCTCTAAATCCAGAAAAATCTTTAAATCATCCTTATCTTAGATTTTAAAATTGGAAAATGTGAAAAATCTGGAAATAACCCCATAGATGGGTGTCCATCATGGACAGATGGCCGTGTTAGTGGTTATGTCCTAGGCCAAATATTAGGCCCTTTATGTAATGTCACATTTCATTTTATAAAATTGTGTTTTCTTCATGTTATTATATTGTTGGCATGTTATGTTATAATAATGTTTGTAAATAACAATCTAATGTTATTTTAACTATCCCTAGTAATCTATCATTAAATGAATAATGATAAATAAATACTAGAATAAGTTTGATTGATAATAATGGGATGATTATATATATGGTGATATGAATTAAACTTACAAGTACTTGTTAGAGAACAGAGTACTGGATAGACCTGCAATGAGATATTACATGGGTTAATTTCATTAGTAATCTTATAATAGTTATGTTATCGATTCTTAGACCCTGAGATTATCACAGTATCCTACATGACGAACATTATATTTTGACATAATCAAACATTATCTTTAATTGGATAATTATAAAGATTATGATTGGACATAATGAGAATCATGCAGAGGATAGTTAGTAATCAAGAAAGAATTTGTCCCTCTCTTATGAGAGAGATATCTATTAAACCCATCGATAAGTAAGACTGAGAAATGCATGGTTGTGCTCAAATGAATTGATGAAGCGATCAATATCATTTGATATTATCAGTTTACTTAGTGATCGAGAAATTATATGTTTAAACTATATAAGTTTGACATGGACCATGACTTATGTTCAAACAAGATATCGTGTGACAAATGGACTATAACATGTTCTATTAGGTTAAAATCGAATTATCGATATTCATATTATTTGGGTAGTTATAATGTCTTGTTAGAAGCCACTTATGATTTGTGGGTCCGTGATGGGATTGGGGCTTACTGTCAATATAATAGGAACCTATTGGGTCACACACATAGAATATGATGAATGGACTAAGGATTGATTCGGGCATTTCGAATTTTATTTTGTGATAAATTAAAATTTAAAATACACAAAATAATAATAATAATAATATTTAAGATTAATATTAATATTATTATTCTTATTTTAAATAAGAAATAAGGTATTTATTATTTTAATAAGAAAAGTGGGCTCGAAGTTTTCTCTCTCTTAATTAGGGTTAGGTCAACTATATATATATAGTGATGTATATATAAAACCCTAATTAGGAATAAAGAGTGAGTTATAGCTGCCACTTGAGAGAAAAAAAATAAAAGAAAATCGTTTTTCTTCTGTGTTCTCAAAAGAGAAAAAAACAAACCCTAGCCACCAAGGAAGAGAGCTAGCACCTCGGGCGATTCTCTTCATTGCATTTGCGTGTGGATACCGGTAGAGGGTGTCGTTTCGCTTGAGGTCACCCCTACAATTCGATTTCTTTGTGCTTCGAGAGCTTGGTAATCATTACACTTCTCTTTCTATTGAATCAATTGGATCGCTTGGATCCATGATGGGTTTCTTTTTCCACTACAAAATTTTAATTTTAATATTTCAAAACCCAACGGGCCATTCCTCACATGATTCCTCAAAAGTTACAAAAATACCATGATCTGACCTGGACTGGAGGGAAGTGGCCACAAACGACTGTCCCTCACATGACAGACATTCGTGTTTCATGGCTAAAGGCCAAATTTAAGGTTTTTGATGTTCTTTTGTTGAAAAACTAAAAAAAAACTTAGAAAACCACAAAGTTTATATGAAAATGCAAAAAAATGAGGTCAGAGCTTTAAGATTCGTGTTCTCTATCATAAATATATTATTTTCTCATCATTGAGTGATCCTGATCTACGTTGCCTCAGGTTACAGTGTCTACAATTGTGCCCAATTTTGTGGAACTGATGCATTAGTGCCAAAGTGAACCAAAATTCAAAGTGAACAAAAAAGATGCATACCTAAGGCAGCGAATATCTGGTTGATTTTCTTAAAAAATACATGCCATATGAGGCAATAAGTCTCTTGGTCGGGTAGTTACCATCAGCTTGTCGATGTGTTAACCCTTGGTTAGCTAGTTACCATTAGTTTGTCAATGTGTTAACCTTTGGTTAGGTAGTTACCATCAGTTTATTAATGTGTTAACCCTTAGTTGGGTAGTTACCATTAATTTATCGATGTGTTAACCCTCAGTTGACTATTTGATTAGTGCTAGCTTGTCAGCATGTAGAATCAAGATGAGTTTATTATATTTGACTAGTACCAGTTTATCGGCATGCAAAATCATATAAGATTATTGTATTTGATTAGTGCTAGCTTATCGGTATGCAAAATCAAATGAGATTATAAAATGGTTGGTGCCACCTGTGGGCATACTAACCTTACAATTATGGTGGTTAATGCTATCTGTAGGCATGTTTGGCCCTTTTTGAAACAATATTCTAATTGGATAATTTCTGGCAAATATGCATTTGTGAGGAGTGATTGATAGCATGTACTTGAGAGCTTGCTTTATATGTGTAGGTCTACCTTAGAGACACTACAACATAATTCTTTCCTTCATTATTGGAAGTCAAAATAGCCTTCTCGACTATAGGTCTATCTTAAAGATACTACAACATAATTCTTTCCCTCATCATTAGCCGTGGCTCTTTTTCAAGCTACAATCGTTTGTCAACCCTTTTCTATAAATAGTGCCAATTTCTCCTTGGTCTTTGTGCCTTTGACCTATCTCTTTCAAGGAAGCTTCTACCATGTATTTTCTCTTTTTTCTTTTTCTTTTTCTTTTTGCACTTAAACCATTTAACAATTCCTATCACAATGACCTCTGCACTTGCAAAATTACACCGATTGTTGAATAACCTGAGAACTTGGAAGGACCCTCTTTTGGCTCCATATTCCAACCTGAGATTTTTGAGGAGAGTATATTTTGACAGAAACTTGATATTTGCTGTTATACATCATTGGGACCTGAGGTTTCATGTCTTTAGGTTCACATACTAGGAGTTATGCCCTCTGCTAGAGGAATTTGCTGAGGTAGTTGGTGCTAAGTTTGCACCTAGTACCAACCATGCCTGCCTTCTACCTTTCCTAGCTATCCCAAAGAGGTGGCTCGTGCCCTAAGTATCCTTCCTTCCAAGGCTAGATGCTTAGTGCCTCAAAGAAGGACATTTTTATTAGAGCCACTGATGGATGTCTTGGTTGATTTTGATGACGTGCCTACTTTCTAGTCTAGCATTATATTGCTTTATTCTTTTACCTGATGTTTGTTGGTGCGTTCTGACAACCTAATGATGGGGGATTATAGATTATTCAGTGTGGTGGACGGTGTGCACAGGGGGCATAACCCATTCCATTTGATGGTGGTTGAGACCATTCTAGGCATGGATGCTGTTTATAATGACCCCGTCACCTGCTTACACTGTATTTAGTTTTGCTCAAAGTAAATATATTTACTTAATTTTCCATGTTCAACAGAATAGAGAAGTTAAAACAATAACACCAAACATTTAGTTGTTTTGCAATCAAAAATTCTATAGCTAGCTCAATTTGTAAAAAAGAAAGAAAAGATAAATTTGGTAGTCACATATCGATTAGTGTAAAATTCCTACATTTTTCTCATTTTTGTCCATCACCATGCTCGACGGAGCACAGTTAGTGCCTAGCTAGACGTAAAGGCACCGGTAACTACCTAGTGGTCTTCACGGTCCCCAATGTTCGGCCATTTGGTTGGAATCCACTCAAGAACCATAGAATTTTTCTCTTTTTGATTTGTGCATTACCAGCGATCGGAGGCGAACGAAAGGTGTCAGGGTGAACGCCTTGCCTTTGGAGACTCACCGGTGCAAGTAATGTTGCTATGTACCGTCATGGTTTGCTGGAGAGAAAAGAGGAAACTTCAGTTATGACAAAGGAAAAGGATCAGAAATGATGCCATGTATGAAAGAACAGGCCGATGATGAAGGGCCAGCAGCAGCGGCAAAGAAGGTGGCATCTCTTTCCCCTCTTCCGTTCCCGATCTCCTTCCTTCCCTTCCCTCCTCTCTTTCTTTTCTTATTCCTATCTTTTTTTTTTATTCTTATTCCCTTTTGTAAATTTGTGGCCCTAATAATTTCATCTAGAAAATTCTAGGGATCCCCCAAGATATATTATTATTATTATTATTATTATTATTATTATTATTATTATTATTATTATTATTATTATTATTATTATTATTTTTATTATTATTATTATTTGTTTTCCTATTATTATTATTATTATTATTATTATTATTATTATTATTATTATTATAAGACATCTATTTATCTTATTTTCTCCTTTTTCTAATATTTATTAATACCTTTTTATTTTAGTGGGTCATCTCTAAATTGTTAGTGTAAGCCCTAGCCCCAATGCATTGTAACGAAACACTTGAAATTAATAAAATGAGGCATTAGTTTTATCTTTTGTATTCCTATGCATATCAATTGATAAAACTATCCAAGAATGTCGTTTCGGTTTAAGTTATCATGTGTGAGGCACATGGTTGTAAGATCTTGAAACAAATAAGACTTCATTCAAATATCCCTAGTCAGTCATTGTTATGGGAATAACAAATGAATTAAGACTAGTATGCTCTCTCTGATATTATGAGTTCTATCTTACGGATCATTAGGACAAGAGTGTCAATCAGAGATCATAGATACATGTTAAAGAACATGGTATCTGGATTCAATCCGCTCATGAGAACACTACATGGTACAAGTCATAAGTGTTTCTCATATGCAAGTTTTGTATCGGAGTTCTTAGACCTGAAATCTCTATGAAACTCTTTATGAATTACTGTGTACTTTGACATACACCTAACGTGCTCGTAACAGAGTGACAAGTACGGGTATGATTGGGTATGCATTAATTCATGTTAGAGAGCATGAGAGAAGCGAAGGGATTACCCCTCTCAATAAGAGAGAAAATATCATCGGCCACTTGATCAGTGAACTGAGAAGTGTATGGCCATACCGAGATGAAATAATGAGTGATCATTATTTATCTGAGAGTTCAGTGTCACTGGAATATCAAGAAAGGAATTAATAAATATAAGGATGACTAGTTCCATGCCTTATATTAATTCTGATATTTATGGGTAAGGAACTATGCAAAATTGCATTAGGTCACTAAATGCCATATGCATTTTCATTTAATTTGGAATGCTATAATATCTTGCTAGAGAATATATATAGCCTTTGAATTAATTTATTAATTCATTGCCAACATTAAATGGACCTATAGGATCGCACACAAAGCATTGGGCTTAAAATGTTTAAATTAAGTATTGAGCATTAATTTGGGCTTTTAATTAAAGTCAAATTAATGTATATAATGGGTTATAAAATTGCTATTGGGCCTTGGTCCATGAGAGAGAGAAATTCAGCCCACAAGGTTTAATTTCAATTAATTAAATGTCATGAATTAATTTAATTAATTGAGTATTAAAGCCTAAAGACATATTTATCTAATTAAATCATCTAAATTGTATTTAATGTGGCCGAAATTCCTAGAGAAATCACAAGGAATTTCGGCACATGTATAGTATATTATTTAAGTGATTTATTAGATTTAAATGTCTTATCTTTTATCCTAAAAATAAGTGATATTATTTGATTAAAAAACTTTTGATTTTATCTTGGATAAATTAAAAGAGTTTTTATCAATAATTATTACTAATTTTAATTAAGTGATAAATGCAAATATTATTTATCTTGAGCTAATATTAATTATCTTAAGGTAGTATATTTGGCATATATCACTTAAAGGAAAAAAGGGAGACATATATATTTTAGAGGAAGTTGGCGTGAAACCCTAATCTTCTATGCAATTGGCGTGAACTTTCTCTCTTCCTCTCTCAATTCTTTTGGCCCAATTTTTCACAAGGAGAAAGGATAGTTCCTCATTCTCTTGTGTTCTTGGGTAGTAATAGCAACCTAAGAGAAGTACAAAATCAAATTTTGTAGCTTCAAACTATAACCATTACACAATACCGAAAAAGAGAGCTAGCAATCTCGATTTTAAGCCGTCGGTGCAAGTGTGTGTGTGAGAATAGAGGGAGTGGCGCAAAAGGCTGTTCCTTGGCATTGGTGATCGAGAACTAAGGCAGACAAAGTCAGCTTAGTTGCTGGCCATCACCGAAATCAATATCTAAAAGGCATCTTAACTTGTAAGTTCTACAACCTAAAATTGCATGTTTTCGTTCCTAGTTTTGGATATGTATGGTATGTATGATAAAAATTTTTATTTTTCCGCTGTGCCATCATAATTATCATACCATGTCATATTCCATCAGTGGTATCAGAGCCTAAACATGCTTATTTTAGTGCTTTAGATGCATGAAAAAATTAATTAAAAATCGTTATTTTGAAAATATGCAAATCTGAAATTTTCTGTTTTGAGTTTTTTGCATTGTTTTGGTGTAAAAACGATTTTAATTGATTAGATAGGTATTATAATTAATATGACATGTTAATATACTGTCCTAAGATGTTATTAGGGCTGGTAATGGTCGGATTTAATTATTTATACCTGATGGTACATGTTAATTATGAAACTAGGTGCTAGTTGGCATGTAAATTGCTAGTTTAACAACTAGTTTTCAAAATTAAATGTAAAATTGATTTTGGCATGTTTGTAAGTGATTTTTAAAGATTAAATATCAGGTCTGGACATATTTTAAATTTGGTTTTAATTCTGGTCCATGACAATTTAATTGATTAATTTTAAAATTACTTAAAACAATGACTAGTTTGTGTTTGTTACATGTTTAATCAACATTGTTTTCTTTGTTTTGATTAAAATGGTAAAAACACATTTAGATTAAAATGGTACAGAATATTAAATCAATATTTATGGACTTATTTAGATTATTAAATGACTCATAAAATTGATTTAAATGTTTGTGCATTTCATGGCATTACATAAGCATTAAACAACTAGTTTTGTTGTTTGTTTGTTTTTCAATGAATGCCGTGTGTTATTATATGTGTTCTTCATGATTTTATTTTTAATTCATGTTAGTACATATTATATGCATTTTTAATGTTTATGGGCTGTATGACATAAAATTAAAAATGGCAAAATTGGAAATTATACTAGAGTTGATTTATGGCACAAATCTAACTAGTTTGTGTTTTGGGCTTTTAAGAGAACTTATTCAATAAGAGGATTTAGTCCATTGGGCTTCGGCCCAGGCCCATCACGGGGTCATCTCTTAAAGATTCAAGTACACAATTTCCATTAATGGGCTTGGGTAAATTAAATAAATTTGGACTTTGTTTTATCCATGAATGCTATGTATATTTATTTGCTAGTTTGGTGTGATGAATGGATATGCATGGTGCATTTATGGGCCCTGGGTTTTTGTAATTAAATATGGCCTGCAAGCCATTATGTTTTATTGTAAAAGTTTCATTTATTTCTTAGAATAGAATATACTTGAAGACTTTGTAAATCAAGACGAAGCCCACCGGAGTGGAGAAGCCCAACTCGAAGATTCTTATGTAATAGTATAGAATCTTAGTTGTAGGTTTTTGGGCCCATGTTTGTCACGCTTTACTTTATGCAATTATATATATATTCATGCTATGTATGGATGACAAAGCGTATGCCATGTAAGCTGTAATAAAATGAATCCCTAAAAATAGTAAGTCACAAAGTTGCCTTCCTAATTCGAAACATGTCAAGGCATCGATCATCAGTCACGTAGACTAGGAGTCCTAGATGCGCCCGATTATCTTTTTGAGGCATGGGTTGTGAATGTAGGTTGGACTTATCATGGAAAGGGATGCCCGGACCTAGGCAACTAATAAATGGGTTGTGCTATAATATCTTAAGATGTTAGCCCATTTGATCCAAGAGTCGTGTACGAGACATGATTGGAGTTTTCCTACCTAAGTAACTTAACTTGTTAGGTGTACAAGTTCAGCTTGACTAATAAGTTATTGTGAAAAGTGGATCTTGGCCCACATTAAATCACTAACGCGAATTATTTAAAGGGATATTAATTCGGTTTGTGGGATCATTAATAAGACCTCATTTAATCTTGCTAAATTTTATTGTAGATTGAAAATGGCATCTTCAAACAACAATTTCTCATTACGATCGGTCCTTGAAAAGGACAAATTGAATGGCACCAATTTCATAGACTGGTCTCGAAACTTAAGAATAGTTCTTAAGCAAGAGAAGAAGTCGTATGTTTTGGATGCACCCTTGCCTGATGAACCAGGAAGGAACGCCTTTGCGGTTCAAAAGAAAACTTTTGAGACCAAGAAGAGCGACTCCAATGATGTGACCTGTCTGATGCTGGCCACTATGGTGCCTGAATTGCAAAAGCAATTTATGGACCAAGAGGCCTATGCGATCATGGTGCACCTCAAGGAGATGTTCCAAGAGCAAGCTCGTCACGAGAGGTTCGTGACAACAAAGGCTTTAATTTCTTGCAAGATGGCTGAGGGTACTCCTGTTAGTACCCATGTACTCAAGATGAAAGGGTATCTTGATACTCTTGAGAAGCTTGAGGTACTAGTGCCAAAGGAATTGGCCACTGACTTGATCTTAGGATCATTGCCTGCTGCTTATGATCCATTTGTGATGAATTATAACATGCATGCAATGAACAAATCAGTCACTGAGCTTCATGGGATGCTTAAGAATGCTGAAGAGAACATTCGAAAGACCAATCCCGTACTAATGGTTCAAAAGGGAATTAAGAAGGGACCCGCTAAGGGAAAGGGAAAGGGAAAACCCAAGTCAGTTGGGAGTGCACCTCAGGCCCAATCTAAGCCCAAGGCGCCAAAACTCAAAGAGAGTGAGAGCACTTGCTTCCATTGCAATAAGATAGGGCATTGGAGGAAGAACTGCACTCTCTTCAAGGAAGAACAAAAGAAGAATGGAGCCAAGGCATCCAGTTCTGGTATTTTTGTTGTTGAAATTAACCTTTCTATTTCTACCACTTGGGTATTAGATACCAGTTGTGGTTCTCACATTTGTTCAAATGTGCAGGGGTTAAGAAATAGGCAGTTACTTGGGAAGAATGAAGTGGACCTCCGTGTGGGGAATGGAGCACGAGTTGCTGCCATGGAGATAGGCGACTATCACCTCACTTTACCTTCCGGACTTTGTATTGTTTTGAACAATTGTTATTATGTGCCTGCTATGAGCAGAAACATTATTTCAGTTTCATGTTTGGATAATGATGAATTTGATTTTGTTATTAAAAATGGCAATGCTCATATTCGTCGCCAAGGCATTTCTTATGGCAATGCCATGTTGCAAAATGGCCTTTATATCCTTGATTTACAAAACAAAGAGTCCATATACAACATTAATACAAAGAGGGTTAAATCAAACGAATTGAACCCTACTTACTTCTGGCATTATCGCTTAGGACATGCAAACGAAAAACGCATTTCAAGACTCCACAAAACTGGAGTGCTTGGGTCATTCGACTTAGAGTCTTATGATACATGCGAGCCATGTTTGCATGAAAAAATGACAAAGAGTCCTTTTAATAAAAAAGGCGAGAGGACTAATGGCTTATTGGAACTAATACATACCGATGTATGTGGACCTTTAAGTACACATGCTAGAGGTGGTTTTAGCTACTTTGTGACATTCACAGATGACTTCAGTAGATATGGCTATGTCTATCTAATGAAGTACAAGTCTGAAACTTTTGAGAAATTCAAAGAGTTTAAGAATGAAGTAGAAAACCAACTTGGCAAAAGTATAAAAGCCATTCGATCAGATCGAGGTGGCGAATACTGAAGCCAAGAGTTTGACAGTCATCTAAAGGAGTGTGGTATTATTTCACAGCTCACTCCTCCTGGAACACCTCAATGGAATGGTGTGTCCGAAAGGAGAAATCGAACTCTGTTGGACATGGTTCGATCTATGATGAGTCAAGCTAATCTTCCTATCTCTTTTTGGGGTTATGCATTAGAAACTGCTATGTTTCTATTGAACCGTACTCCAACTAAAGCAGTTGAGAAGACACCATACGAGGTATGGACTGAGAAAGAACCCAATATGTCTTTTCTCAGGATTTGGGACTATGAAGCATATGTTAAGAAATTAACATCTGAAAAACTAGAGTCCAAATCCACTGTCTGCTTGTTTGTGGGTTATCCTAAAGAAACAAAGGGATACTACTTTTACTCACAAGCCGAGAACAAAGTATTTGTTGCTCGCAAGGCTGTTTTCTTGGAAAAGGAGTTCTTTCTCAAGAAAGACAGTGGGAGTAAAGTAGAACTTGGAGAAATTCAAGCACCACAAACTCCTATAGAGGATGGTTTGGAAATGGGATCAAGTTCACAACCAGTTGTGGAACAAGAACCCATTACATAAGAACCTAGAAGGTCCGGTAGGGTACGTCAGGAGATTGAGAGATATGGATTTCTAATACTGACAGTGACACTATTGAGTTAGTAGATCGTGAGGATCCTACTACCTACCGAGAAGCTATTGAGAGCCCAGACTCGGAAAATTGGCTTGAAGCCATGAAATCCGAGATGCAATCAATGTACGATAACCAGGTTTGGACCTTGGTTGATCCACCGGAAGGTGCTAAGGTAATTGAGTGCAAGTGGCTATACAAAATCAAAGCTGATAAGACCTACAAAGGTAGACTAGTAGCAAAAGGTTTTCGACAAACTCATGGTGTAGACTATGACAAGACCTTTTCGCCTGTAGTCATGCTCAAGTCCATTAGGATCTTGCTTGCCATAGCTGCATATCATGATTATGCGATATGGCAAATGGGTGTCAAAACTGCTTTCCTCAACGAAAATTTACTTGAGGATGTGTATATGACACAGCCTGAAGGTTTTGTCAATCCCAAGCATCCTAAAAAGGTTTGCAAGCTTCAAAAATCCATTTATGGATTAAAGCAAGCATCCCGAAGTTGGAATCTTCGTTTTGATGAGGCAGTCAAAGAATTTGACTTCATCAAGAACGATGATGAGCCTTGTGTGTACAAGAAGGTTAGTGGGAGCATAATAGTATTTCTAGTCCTATATGTGGACGACATCCTTCTCATTGGGAATGACATTCCAAACATTGCAAAAGGTTAAGCAATGGTTGGGAAAATGTTTCTCAATGAAAGACTTAGGTGAAGCCGAGACAATACTTGGTATTCGAATTTATAGAGATAGATCGAATCGGCTCTTGCGACTAAGTCAAGAAAAGTACATAGACAAAGTACTAAAGCATTTTAGTATGGGAGACTCAAAGAAAGGGTACATACCTTTGGCTTTGGGAGTTCCTTTGACTAAAGAACAGTGCCCTAAAACCAAAGAGGAAAGGGACAACATGAGTAGAATCCCATATGCATCTGCTATTGGATCTATCATGTACACTATGTTATGTACTAGATTGGATGTTGCTCATGCACTGAGTATAACCAGTAAGTTTCAGCAAGACCCTGGTGAGAAGCACTGGTCTGCTGTAAAAGGGATTCTGAAGTACCTGTGAAGGACTAAGGATCACTTCTTGGTGTATGGTGGTCAAGAAGAGCTCGTCATACAAGGTTATGCCGATGCTGCTTTTCAGACCAGCACTCAGGATTCTAGATCGCAATCTGGATTTTTTTTTTGTTTTGAATGGTGGTGCTGTCAGCTGGAGAAGCTCGAAGCAAGAAACCGTTGCCGACTCAACTACAGAATCTGAGTATATTGCAGCAAGTGAGGTTGCAAAAGAGGCTGTTTGGAATAAAAATTTCATTACTGGATTAGGAGTGGTCCCAAGCATCCTAGATCCATTAGAAATTTTCTGTGACAACAACGGGGCCATAGCACAGGCCAAGGAGCCCCGGTCACACCAGAAATCCAAACACATACTCAGGAGATACCACTTGATCAGAGAAATCATTGATCGTGGGGACGTCAAGGTTAGCAAGATATCAAGTGAAGACAATGTAGCAGATCCTTTGACGAAACAGTTACGTCCAAATCTGCACGAAGCTCATTTGAGAGCGTTCGGTCTTAGGGCTATGCCCAATTGGGACTAGTGCTAGTGGGAGATTGTTAGTGTAAGCCCTAGCCCCAATGCATTGTAACGAAACACTTGAAATTAATAAAATGAGGCATTAGTTTTATCTTTTGTATTCCTGTGCATATCAATTGATAAAACTATCCAAGAATGTCGTTTCGGTTTATGTTATCATGTGTGAGGCACATGGATTGTAAGACCTTGAAACAAATGAGACTTCATTCTAAATATCCCTAGTCAGTCATTGTTATGGGAATAACAAATGAATTAAGACTAGTATGCTCTCTCTGATATTATGAGTTCTGTCTTACAGATCATTAGGACAAGAGTGTCAATCAGAGATCATAGATACATGTTAAAGAACATGGTATCTGGATTCAATCCGCTCATGAGAACACTACATGGTACAAGTCATAAGTGTTTCTCATATGCAAGTTTTGTATCAGAGTTCTTAGACCTGAAATCTCTATGAAACTCTTTATGAATTACTGTGTACTTTGACATACACCTAACGTGCTCGTAACAGAGTGACAAGTACGGGTATGATTGGGTATGCATTAATTCATGTTAGAGAGCATGAGAGAAGCGAAGGGATTACCCCTCTCAATAAGAGAGAAAATATCATCGGCCACTTGATCAGTGAACTGAGAAGTGTATGGCCATACCGAGATAAAATAATGAGTAATCATTATTTATCTGAGAGTTCAGTGTCACTGGAATATCAAGAAAGGAATTAATAAATATAAGGATGACTAGTTCCATGCCTTATATTAATTCTGATATTTATGGGTAAGGGACTATGCAAAATTGCATTAGGTCACTTAATGCCATATGCATTTTCATTTAATTTGGAATGCTATAATATCTTGCTAGAGAATATATATAGCCTTTGAATTAATTTATTAATTCATTGCCAACATTAAATGGACCTATAAGATCGCACACAAAGCATTGGGCTTAAAATGTTTAAATTAAGTATTGAGCATTAATTTGGGCTTTTAATTAAAGTCAAATTAATGTATATAATGGGTTATAAAATTGCTATTGGGCCTTGGTCCATGAGAGAGAGAAATTCAGCCCACAAGGTTTAATTTCAATTAATTAAATGTCATGAATTAATTTAATTAATTGAGTATTAAAGCCTAAAGACATATTTATCTAATTAAATCATCTAAATTGTTATTTGATTAAAAAACTTTTGATTTTATCTTGGATAAATTAAAAGAGTTTTTATCAATAATTATTACTAATTTTAATTAAGTGATAAATGCAAATATTATTTATCTTGAGCTAATATTAATTATCTTAAGGTAGTATATTTGGCATATATCACTTAAAGGAAAAAAGGGAGACATATATATTTTAGAGGAAGTTGGCGTGAAACCCTAATCTTCTATGCAATTGGCGTGAACTTTCTCTCTTCCTCTCTCAATTCTTTTGGCCCAATTTTTCACAAGGAGAAAGGATAGTTCCTCATTCTCTTGTGTTCTTGGGTAGTAATAGCAACCTAAGAGAAGTACAAAATCAAATTTTGTAGCTTCAAACTATAACCATTACACAATATCGAAAAAGAGAGCTAGCAATCTCGATTTTAAGCCGTCGGTGCAAGTGTGTGTGTGAGAATAGAGGGAGTGGCGCAAAAGGCTGTTCCTTGGCATTGGTGATCGAGAACTAAGGCGGACAAAGTCATCTTAGTTGTTGGCCATCACCGAAATCAATATCTAAAAGGCATCTTAACTTGTAAGTTCTACAACCTAAAATTGCATGTTTTCATTCCTAGTTTTGGATATGTATGGTATGTATGATAAAAATTTTTGTTTTTCCGCTGTGCCATCATGGTTATCATACCATGTCATATTCCATCACTATGTTATGTACACGTCCAGATGTAGAATTTTCTTTGAGTGTCACAAGCAGATTCCAATCCAATTTTGGAGAGGAACATTGGGCAGCTGTCAAGAATATTCTTAAGTACTTGAGAAGGACTAGGGATATATTCTTGGTATATGGAGAGGGCAGTTTGGAAGTAAATGGGTATACAGATGCCAGTTTTCAATCTGACAAAGATGATTGTAAATCACAATCTGGTTATGTGTTCATAATGGGAGGAGGAGCAGTTAGTTGGAAAAGTTCCAAACAAGAAACAACTGCTTATTCCACGACGGAAGCTGAGTACATTGCTGCTTCAGAAGCAGTCTGGATCAAAAAGTTCATAACCGAACTAGGAGTGGTGCCTAGCATTGTTGATCCGATTCCTTTATATTGTGACAACAATGGAGCCATTGCACAAGCAAAGGAACCACGGTCTCATCAGCGATCCAAACATGTTCTCAGACGCTACCATCTCATAAGGGAAATAATAGCTAGAAATGATGTGAAAATAGAAAGGGTTCCCACAGATGACAATGTGGCGGATCCCCTCACTAAAACACTTTCCCAGATAAAGCATGATCACCATATAAATAGCATGGGTCTGAGACATATGAGTGATTGGCTCTAGTGCAAGTGGGAGATTGTTAGAGAGTATGCCCTAGAGCCCATGTAATAGGGATGTTTTTCATATGTATGAAATTTATATTCTTAATAAAAGGCATCATTCATTTATTAATGCTATGTTTGAATACATGAGTTTGTAAATCTTAAATTAATAAATGAAGTCCTAGATATTATAAACACAGTGAAAAGGCAATCATGAAGGTGTTCATGATGTGAGATGTCTATCGCATGCAAATGTGTTAATATCTAAATATCCCTAGTCATAGAATTAACAAGATAGGACATTGTTAATTCAGACAGACTAGCACATGTTATGCTTCTTGAATGGTTCAAGCAGTGGTTCTCATAACTGTGATTATGGATGATAATCAAAGCTAACATGTGGATGCTTGTTAGAGGAACAAGTTCATTGGAGACCTGCAAAGAGAATCCTCATATGGATATTAAATCTATGTCAGTGAGGAATCTCTTCATAGCGGTTGTGCAAGTATCCTTAGACTTGAGATCACCAAAGTTGTCTTAAGTAGCAAGTGGTATACTTTGACTCCATAACTGATTACTTCCAACTGGGAGTGAACATAGTTAGGAGATTGGGTATATCATGACCTACTTGAAGATAGTTGAGTGATTGACAAAGGATTCACCATCCCAGATTTAATAAGGGAAGTTATCTCGCATGATTCTATAATTGCCTTGTTCAGAGATTCTCTGGCCAGAATAATATGCCGAGATGGATGGAGATCCATGAAGGGCATTTTAGGAACAATGGTTAAATTAATAGAACATACATAATTAGATTTATATGAGTTGACAGAAATCCATACTCAGAATCTAATTGAGATAAGAGTGGTGAAAGGAGTAATTGCACGGTAACTGTTTCTTTGGAAGGGTACAGTCAAACCACATGACTTTCCTGACATTTGGGTAGTGATGATGCCTAGCTAGAGGCCAATCATGACTTGTATAATGATGTATCAAAATATCAATAGAGATTGATAAAATGATTTAAAGGAGTTTAAATCATGTGAGTTTTGAATAGAACTCACAATTACATATTATACTGCCAACATGGACAGGAACCCAATAGGTCACACACATATAGAGAAAAAGGTAAAATGGTAAAATGACAAGGATAATAATATTTGATATTATTATGAAGGTAGAGAAGAGAATATGATAATAATTAATTAAAGAGTTTAATTAATTATGATCAAATAAAATTGTTCGTGAAACTTTTGAGAAATATTCTGTAAATTGGACCTAAATGAAATAAAGTATTTCATGATTAATTATTATTGTCTTATAAGTGTTATAAGACTACTATAAGTGTTATAGGACTGATATAATAATTAATAGGACCATTGGAGGAATTATTAAGGGCCAGAGGAATGAAGAAAGTTGGCGAAAGCCCTTCAGAAGAGGGTCACACACCAACTCCATACAGAAGGGCTTGAAGGGCTTTTTCTTGGACCAAATTAATTTATATATGTTACATAAGTGTTATGGAACTCACATATTTAATTTGGTTTGATTTGGAATCCATTTGGGTATTTAAATCCAATTAGATGCACAAAGGGCCTAGTTTGTGGATTTTGTGCATGGTTTTTATGAAAAGATTTAATTTGGATT
This sequence comes from Excoecaria agallocha, assembly GCA_037975025.1. NCBI lineage: Eukaryota > Viridiplantae > Streptophyta > Magnoliopsida > Malpighiales > Euphorbiaceae > Excoecaria > Excoecaria agallocha. The sequence goes on along the minus strand of JBBPFJ010000691.1, from coordinate 3,784 downwards.
TAATTAAGCCCAAATGATTATAATTAATTCCAGAGGCCCAATTAATAATTCTCCAGAAATTTTAAAGAGCCCAATCTCATTAAGGAGTTGGAATTTTAACCTAACTATAAAAGGCCAACTAATGAGAATTAGGGTTAAGTGATTAAAACAAAAAGAAAGTCTTTTCTCTTAATCTCTCTCCCTTTTTGCGCCACTTCCATTGCTAGCCTCTTGGATTTCGGCCACTCCTTATATTACACCAATTTGTTGGTTCAATTTACTCCTCTCTAGTGTGGATTACTCATTGGAGGAGTTCGATTTTGGACACTGTGGTTTGCGACAACCCGATGCGAAGTAAAATCAACTGTTCAACAAAAATCAAAGGTGATTTTTCTTATTCTCATATAGTTATATTGTGTATTCATGGCAAGATCAGATCTAATGGCTAAAAAATTTTAAAATTTCGCTCATGTATGTGATGCATGTAACCGTTAAAATCCAACACAACTAATAAATATAGTTAACATAGAAGGATTATCAATTTACACTGATTTAAAATTAAAAGTCAAACTAAAGAGAGATAGTGTAGTAGGAAGAAAAGAATTAGGATCATTTTGTGAACAATATGGTTATCAACAGATTAGAGCACAATGAGCTACTAAAAGGAAAATAAAACCTAAAAGAAAATACATATATAAAAGAAATAGATATAAGCTAAAATGAAATTATATTCAAGAAAAGCCTATTAAGAAAAAACCAAAATATAGAAAATTTAAACCTCAGACTAGTAAAAAGATATAGTTATTTGTTATAAATGTGGTAGGCAAGGACATTATTCAAGAGATTGTAGAATAAAGAAATGTATAGACAATTTAAATATTTTAGAAGAATTAAGAAAGGAAAAAGCTAAAATTATAATTACTGAAGATTCTAGTAGTGATGAAGAAATGACTGATTATTCAGAAAACGATTTAAATTTAATAAGTGAGAACTCTAAAACTAGTAGTGAAAATAGTAATTTTGATTCTGAATCCTGTAGTTTTTTAGGACCGTGTAAATGTAATAATATAAATATGATAAGTGATCAAAAAGAATTTTTATTAAACATTATCGATAAAATAGATGATCCAAAAATAAAAAAGAATCATCTACTTAGATTAAGGAAATAATTAGTACAAAACAGAAAAGAGATTTTACATCTTATAATTTAGCTGACGTATACAAGAAATTTGAAATTAAGAAGGAATCAACTATTCAAGATCTTTAGGAAGAAATTAAAATATTTAAATAAGAAGTAAATATATTAAAGGGAAAAGTTCAAAGTTTAGAAGAAGAAAGTTTCAAAATTAGTCTTAGTAATTCTGTAAAAGAAGATAAAAAATTAAAAGGAATAATATCCTCTAGCATTGTTATTAGAGATACTCAAGATGAATACACAAAGAGTTTATCTCAAGTAAATTATCAAAAATGGTATGTAAAATTAGATATAGTTGTTAATGATGATTTTCATTTAACTACTTTAGCCTTAATAGATAGTGGAGCAAATCAAAATTGTATACAGGAAGGTTCAATCTCAACTAAATATTATGAAAAAACTTCTGAAAGATTAGGTACCACTAATGGATCTAAGTTGATCATTAATTATAAATTATCAAAAGTTAAGATTTGTAATAAAGGATATTGTTTTAAAACTCATTTAGTGTTAGTTAAAAACTTAAATTCTAGAGTTATATTAGGAACACCCTTTATTAAAATGTTATATCCTTTTCAAGTAGGAGATAATGGAATTAAGACAACAATTTTAGATAAAGAAATTCTTTTCGAATTTGCATTTTCGATATTATCTAGAGATATTAGTCCTGTAAGAAAAAATATTCAAGAAATCAATTTGTTAAAAAATAAACAAAAATAGATTAAATTTCTCATAAAAGAAATAGAAGGAAAAGAATAAAAGAACAATTAGATAGTCTAGAGATAAGAGAAAAAATAAAAAAAATTGAAAGTACATTTTCAAAAGAAATTTGTGCACTAGTACCTAATGCGTTTTGGAATAGAAAGCCACATGTAGTAAAATTACCTTACATAAAAGACTTTGATGAAAAGAAAATTCCAAAAAAATCTCAAGTAATCAAAATGACACCAGATTTGAAAAAATTTTGTCGAAAACAAATACAAGATTTAAAAGAAAAAGGATTTATAAGAGATTCTACGTCCCCTTGGTCAAGTTCAATATTTTATGTTATGAATGCAACAGAAATAGAAATAGGTATACCTAGATTAGTAATAAATTATAAACCTTTAAATGCAGTTTTACAATGGATAACATAACTTGTACCATATAAAAGAGATTTATTAAATAAATTATATAATGCAAATATTTTTTCAAAATTCGATATGAAATCAGAATTTTGGCAAATACAAGTAGATGAAGAAGATAGGTATAAGATAGGTTTTAATGTTATATTTGGACATTATGAGTGGAATGTTATGCCATCTGGTTTAAAAAAGCTCTTTCAGAATTTTAAAATATTATGAATGATATTTTAAGACCAATACATGAATTTTCAATAGCATGCATTGATGATGTATTAATTTTTTTCAGATTCAATAAGTCAACCTATCAAACACTTAAAGAGATTTTTTCACTTAATTCATCAGAATGGATTAGTAGTTTCTACACCAAAAATGCAACTCTTCCAAACTAAAGTTATATTTTTAGGACATGATATAGATCAAGGCACTATAAAACTAATAAATAAAAGTTTAGAATTTACCAATAAATTTCCAGATAAAATTAAAGATAAGAAACAATTACAAAGATTTTTTTAGGATGTTTAAATTATGTTCATGATTTCTTCAAGGATTTAGAAAAATTATGTAAACCATTATACAATAGGTTAAAAAAGAAACCCGAACCATAGACATAAAAACATACTAGTATAGTTAAAGAAATTAAAAAAAAAATTAAAAGTTTACCATATTTAAATATACTGCATCCAAAAGCTTTTTTAATAATTGAAATAGATGCTAGCGATATAGGTTATGGTGGTATTTTAAAGCAAAAACGAAAGGAATCCAACAAAGGAGAATTAGTAAGATTTTATTCAGGAAGCTAGAATCAAACTCAAAAGAATTATTCTACTATCAAAAAAGAGATATTAAGTATAGTTTTTTGCATAAAAAGTTTGAAGACGATTTATATATGAAAAGATTTTTGCTACGCATTGATTTTTTATTAGCAAAATATGTTTTTCAAAAATTTAATTTCAAAATAGATTTTTGCAAGATGGCAAGCTTTACTTAGTAACTTTGATTTCAAAATCGAATTCATCAAAGGAAAAGATAATAGTTTACTTGATTTTCTTTCTCGTGAATTCTTACAGGGTAAATTAAATGAGTTCTAATAAGAAAGTTTTGACAAAAACTATATTATCACCAGGAAATTCTCAACAGAATCATTCACTCAGACCACCTACTATTAGGATTATATCCAGACCTTTATTCCCAGTAACACCTTCTTTTCTTCCACTTCAAAGACCTCAAACTTTTTCACCCTCTGCACCTCCTCGACCATATTTATGTATATGTATACACACACACACATATATATATATATTAAAAGTCTATTCTGTTTACAAAAATGAATTAAATCTTATAATTTAATTAAAACAAAAACACCTCAATTTTCTCAAATAGGATTTATGATTCTTAAGGATACAAAATAATTTTGAAACAAAATTTGTAAAACAAAAAATTAATGATTTCAAAAATTTAATTGAAAAAAAATTATTCGGATTTAACAAAT